>WTSP01003180.1:102147-112820 GCA_025331215.1 Actenoides lindsayi
GCCAACACCCCCCCGCCCCGGCTCTGCCTCTACCAACCTCCTGCGCCCGCGGCAGCGGGTGCCTCATGGTGCCGCCGGACCCGAACAAGGCGGGCTTTGCCCCAAGGAAGCGGCGGCCCCGCGGCCAGAAGAGCCGCAGCGAGGAGCCGCCCCGCAGCCCGGCACCGCCCGCTCGGCCCCGGCCCCTCGGCTCCAGCATCCAGACGAGCTCCCTCCCCACGGGCAAAGTGAAGAGCGACCCAGCCCACGAGGCTTTCCAGCCTATGAGCACTTGCTAATTAAGAGGAAACCACTCCCCGCCAGTTAAGGAGAAGATTGGGAGACGGGCAGGAAGGGTGGAGGGAAAGGGCAGAGTGGTTTAACGGGTTTTGCCCCCTTTTTATGATGGGCGCTTCTTATTATAGGAAAAAAAGAACCAAACAACCAAGAAATGATCCCTTAGGGGTGAGGAGAAAGTCTGCTTTTGTATTTCAACTTCCCAGCCCTGCAAGTAGAGGGATTCGGAGCCATTTGCTCCATGCTCATGCAAATACAGCTTTCACAAGCAGTACCTTTTTTTCCCTTTTTGTACCCTTCTCTCAGAAACCAAATTACTTCACCAAGGAGAAGTCAGCTTGGCCCTGCCACCGCCAAGGAATTGCAGTTGGTGAAGGGAACCGCCAAGGAATTGCAGTTGGTGAAGGGAACAAATGGAAAAAAAAAGTCAGCGCAAATTAACAATGAATTAAGTACACACACGATGTTATTTTTAGCGTAAGACAACCTAATAATTATGGTCACATATTGTTTGTAGCTGAGCAGTACTTGTCTGCATTTTTCATGTTAATTCCCATATGCCCTTTTTAATATGCAAAGAAGCAGATTTTATAGCAGGAGGGAGAGGAAAAAAAAACTATGCTTATGGAAGCGCTGAACTGACAAGCAGAGAAGCAAAAATCCTCCATACGTTAAACAGCTATACCACAGTCTTGCATACTGGCATGCTGGTAAAATGCCCAAAACCTGTCTACAGAACTACAGCTTCCACCACCGCAGCTGTACAGGGGACATCTTGGTGACTTTTTCCAGGGAATTCAGCGTTCCCACTCCTGTCTCTACAGCAAGATTTCAACATGGGGGGTTTTGTTTGTGGGGTGGGGTTTTTTGGTGGGTTTTTTTTTCTTTAAAGGATTTTTTATTTTATATTTTTAAATAGTAAAAAACTGAACCGTAGTCTTCAAATCTACATGAGATAAGGAACCCAACTTTGTCGCCTGCTAACACAGAGACAGACGCTAGCCCTGTTCGGGCAGCGCAATATCGAAGTGTCCCCATGTTCTCCATCAGAAAAGTACCTGCTCTGGTTATAGGTTCACCTGTAGCACATCAGCTCAGCTCATTTGCCCTGATTTTACCATGACTTGGCTTAAACACAGCATGAGTGATGTGCTTCGTGTTTACAATCAAGCTTGGGAATCTAAGGTGGGTTCCCAATAGCATTGCACCACGGCTTCCTTCAGCTCAGGGTGTTGAGCTCCAACACTGCTACGCTCAGCATCTATAGAGAGCTGTGAGTCAGGGTGGCTCACCAGTGCCGTCTGTATTGAGCAAGGAAAAAAGCACAGACATTTGTAACACTCAGTGTCACAAAGCACAAAGCAATGGAGAAAAGGAGGGTGGAGCTCTGGCAGCAAAGCGCAGGGGCACTGGGAAATACAGGAAGTCACCCTGTATCAATGGCACCACCTCTCTACCCCAAAGGGTGGGCAAAGCCATGCTAGAGAGGGACACGTTACCCCACACTGCAGAGAGGTTTCATGCTAACACCAGCATGTAGCAGCCTATAGCCCCGTGCTCACCTCGAATACTGGGTTCGGTTTTGGGCCCCAGATATTGAGGGGCTGGAGCTTCAAAGAATGGCAATGAAGCTGGCAAAGGGTCTAGACCACAAGTTTTGTGAGAAGCAGCTGAGGGGCCTGGGGTTGTTTAGCCTGGACAAAAGGAGACTCGGGAGAGACCTTGCTCTCGACAACTCCCTGATAGGAGGTTGGAGCCAGGTGGGGGTCAGTCTCTGCTCCCAAGGAACCAGTGATAGAGGAAATGGCCTCAAGTTGCCCCAGGGGAGGTTTAGGTTGGATATTGGAAAAAAATTCTTCCCCAAAAGTGTTGTCAAGCCCTGGCCCAGGATGCCCAGGGAAGTGCTGGAATCCCCATCCCTGGAGGGGTTTCAAAGCCATGAAGATGTGGTGCTGAGGGACATAGTTTAGTGGTGCCCTGGCAGTGCTGTGGGAATGGTTGGACTGGATGATCTGAAAGGTCTCTTCCAACCAAAACAATTCTATGATTCTATGGGATGGGAATTGGTGGACAGAAGAAATGTGGAACATCCTTCAGGACACCCACCTGCCTGGGATGCCCCACCTCTGCTAACCCTGCTTTGGGCAGGAGGTCAGTGGGCTGCAAGAGACCTCCACCATCTCCCGTCTCCACAAACCTCTCCGTGCACGGTGGTGCAGAGAGGGGACATCTCAGACACAGAGAAGAACAACTCTGCGGTCAAACTCCTGGCAACCCAGCTCTCATTTCAGTGCTCATCACCTATGCAACTGGCTGGGTGAATTCTGACAAATCTTTACAAATCCATAACCCTTAGTTCAGTTAATGCATATTCAATTTCTCTGCTGCTAGATTTATTTTGGTGGCTGCTGTGAGCAGGGCTAGACCAGTAGAAGAGAGCAGACACTGTCAGTGAGCATTCTGGCATCTACCCAAGCACCACAACAGCACAGGTTCTCCACCCACAGTTATCATCTCCTCCAGGAGAAAGCTGTTGTGCCTCTGTCCATTAGTGATGTGCTGCACTTCTCATAATCTTCCTTGTCCCAGAGTCAAATTACAAAGTGGATATTTGGCACATACCTTCAAAAATATCTTGAGCTCTGAAGAAACAGAATATTTTCTGCCAAGGGTTTCTTAAGTTCTCTGTTCCCACCTGCTTTTTAATCTTCAGGTACTTCCATGCATCACTCGGACGACACTTTCTGCTGCCACAGGGGGTGTGAAATGGTCTTATTTAATGGGAGATGCTGGTGCAGAGAGCGTGCTGCACGGTTAGTCACACAGGGCTCGATGCTTCTGCTGCAGTCTGTAAACCCAAGGTGCTAATGTTAGATTATTTTTTTTTAATTATTAATTAGGTGCACTTCATTCATGTTTTTTCTTCTTTTTAAAAATTTTCATTGCCATGCCTAATGAGCTGGCCAGAAGTGGGGGCATATGAGGCATATAGAGACATCTGCAGAAGGGCTTTTTGAGGACAAAGGACCTATGCTACTGCACAGCAAACCCAATCCTCCAGCTAAAAGATAACACAGGAAAAGAAAAAGAGATTTTTCTTTTAAAGACAAACCTCATCTTCAGTCTTGGTCACCACTTGGCATCACAAACACCGGGAGAGGAGCAGAGGGAGAGGGGACAGTGGCTGCTATACACTAGAAAAATGTCAAACTATGGCTTCAGAGGAGGCAGGAGCGAGCATGTGACAACACAAGGAAGCCAACAAGTTCTCCAAGCCTCTCAAACCATTTTCTTGCACCCAGAGAAACTCTCTTCCCTTTCACTCTGTGGCAAGAAGCAGTTTTGCTGGAGGGGCAGGAGGGCCCTCAGTGATTTCAGCAGAGCTGTGGCAGGGATCCCTCTGACATCTTGAACAGAGATGGCATCTAAATACAGGGTTTACCTGTAGATTTTTTTCTCATCAGGTTGCTTTTCCCCTGTTGATTGAGCACAGCCACACTTGAACAGACTGCAGCACTGTAGCATTTACAGCGTTAAAAATAACAGGTTATTCCCCAGGCCGGTGCTGCTGAGCTGCTGTGCTTCAGCTGACACCATTCACAGTTAGGTGAAGTATCAGGGATGGCAAAACCAAACAAACCAAGCATCAGTTGCTTGAGTTGAGCAGTCTTCTGCCTGTCCTTCCTGTCTGCAAAAAACCTGCAGGACCTTTTTTCCTCCTTGTATTTCCCCTTTAGCCACACAGCTGCTCCCCCGCCCCGGGTGTGGATGATGCTGGTGCCTCTGCAAAGCCACGGGGATCAAAAGGGAACTAAGGGAAAAACATTTCCTCCAGTTGGGTCCCATTTGGGAAGGAGCCTGCAGAGCCCCAGGGGAGGGAGGAACTGACCGCATTGCCTGGCAGTGAGACGAGGGCTGGCTCTGGCATTGCATAAGGTTTGCAAGCTCCAGCACGGGACACCTCTGTGCCTCCTGCTCCTGCATCCTGTTCCCAACCTCTGCTAAAGCCACACTGCCTGTAGAACAAAGGCTCTGCTAATGGTGGTGGATCTACCACTTCTCTGCTAGGTTTTCAAATGCTCATTCACTTGCCCCGTAACACAGTGACTCTGCAGCTTTTTAGGACAACAGGTCTGTTGTGCCCTGTACACCTGAGTGTCACTTTGCTAGGAACTGGAAACATGTTTAGCTGTAGCCATTTCAGAGAGTGCCATGAGAAAGGACCTGAATGTGCTCCTGTGGGGTGCACAGAGGGATGGCCAGAATAGTGCTCAGCTCCGACTGCCAAGACCACCACAAGACCCACGTGGATGAAGCCCAATGGATGTGTGCTCTGGGTACCCCAGGAAAACCCCACGGGGTCCACTGGTGATGCTGCCAAGGGTGGAGCAGCCCAGAGACCACCTAACATGGGCCAGCTGGAATTTAGCCACATACATGCACAAAAAAGTGATTTTTATTGGTTTGTCCCATATGACCAGTATTCCAAAAGGAAAGGAGGGGGGGCATTTGTGGAAATCACATTGTCAAGTACTTTTTGCTTTTCCTCCCCCCTTCAAGGACTACAATTGTCCCCCTAACTTTGGAGGAAGAGGCAGGGGAGGAAGTTTTGATGAAAGGCACTTAAACAGGGCAGCCTGCCTTGGCGAGGCTGCCTCCTGGGAGTTGTAGTCATATCTTCTCCCACCAAATGGCTTTTTCTGGCACAGCTCCATGACACAGTCATGCTCCTCACAACACAGCAGCAGCCCCGTCCCAGACCTCCCCACCTGCATGGCCAAGGGACAGCGGGACCCCTGGACTTGAATTGCTACGAGACAGCCCTGGGGCTGCTCAGTATCCAAACCGTATTGGGTTTGGTCAGAATATTTCAGTTTTCTTTCACACCCTCCCGCTCTTGCAGAATTCCCATGGAAACAAAAACAAAGCTCTTACTGTTTGGGTTTTGTTGTTTGGTTTTTTTTCCTCTTCTCGAGGAGGGACGGTAAATGAAATTGGCAAACGAAATAGCTTTTCAATAATAAAAAGAAAATATTTGTATGGAGTAAAACATGAGATATCACTTCTAGTTTGATCTTCCCTGCAGCGGTGCATCTCCAATCTGTGTCACCCCTAGAGAGCATCAGGGGACAGAAAAGGGCCTCAGAGCTAAAATAATACATATTTCTTGTATAGCAAACTTGCTTTTGGACAGGAATAAACCCAAACCCTCCCACCCGTTTCCTCCCTGGCACATCATTCAGCAGATACCTGTATGCCACTGTGGCGCAACTGCCCCACGCAGCCCGGTGCAGTGATGGAGGGGCAGGGGCAGGGCAGTGTCCAGCTTTAAGGGAAAAAAAAAGGGGAAGAAAAAAAGAAAAAGGAGATTGTCACAGTGATTCACAAAACTTAGAAGGAATGCCAAGCACGTCAGTATATGAAGCACAGTATCTGGAGAAAGGAGAGAGTGCAAACCGTCTCCTTATGGCGTTAAGCTGAGACACACATTTGTCTTTCTATTTAAAGCCCCACAGTAACATGAATGCCGGCTTTGAGTGAGCTCAACAAGTCCATCTGAAAACAATTTACATGGTCCTCTCTGCCACAGGATCTGGGCACCTGACAGCTTTTCATGGTTCCATTCCCACACAGTGGGTTAGCCCCACCTTTACCTGCTGAAAAACTGAAGCTCAGATCTGGAAAGACAACCACAGTTAACCACAGAGACCAGTGTGACTTCCCTGGGGTCCAAAGTAGCTTTGGGATGGGGACTCTGGCCCATCAGAGTGCTCAGTGCTGTTGCCTCCTTTCCCTTTCCCTCTGCCTGGGAACTGATGATGGGTGCAACCCTGGCTGTGCTGAAGATTAAGGTTTTTCTACCAACACTGGGTACCCAGGCATGTCCTGCAGCCATCTGTCAAGGCCAAGCCATTCTTCCTTCCAATGGATTAAGAGCAGCCCTGAAGAGAAGGACTTAGGGGTGTTGTTTGATGAGAAGCTCAACATGACACAGCAATGTGCCATATCCTGGGCTGCATCAAAAGAAGCATGACCAGCAGGTTGAGGGAGGTGATTCTGCCTCTCTTCTCTGCTCTCCTGAGACTTCAATCTGGAGTACTGCATGCAGCTCTGGGCCTCCAGCATAAGGACATAGACCTGCTCAAGCAAGTCCAGATGAGGGTCACAAAGATGATGAGGGGGCTGGAGCACCTCTCCCATGAGGACAGGCTGAGGGAGTCGGGGTTGTCCACCCTGGAGAAGAGAAGGCTCTGGGGACATCTTACTGTGGCCCTGCAGTACTTAAAGGGGGCCTACAGCAAAGCTGGGGAGGGACTTTTTCCAAGGGATTGTAGAGATAGGATGAGGGGTAATGGCTTTAAACTGGAAGAGGGGAGATGTAGATTAGCTGTAAGGAAGAAATTCTTCACTGTGAGGGTGGTGAGACACTGGCACAGATTGCCCAGAGAACTTGTGGATGCCCCATCCCTGGATGTGTTCAAGGCTGGGTTGGATGGGGCTTTGAGCAACCTGGTCTTGTGCAAGTTGTTGCTACCCATGGCAGGGAGAGTTGGAACTGAATGATCTTTAAGGTCCCTTCCAACGCAAACTATTCCTCCCCTACTAGCACCTCCAAACTATCTCCTGCCAGAGAGCAAGAAGCAAGACAGACACAAGCCGGGGCCAGGGTTTGGGGTATGCCTCGTTTTTCCCTCGTCGACCTCAACAGCACTGTTTCTGATGTATCTTCAGCTGCAGTTCATTAAACACCAAATGACACATTTCATCATTTGTCCATAACAGATTGTCAAGTTGGTACATTATTATTAGCAACAGGAAAGGAACTAACTGAAATATTCTTAAAGTTTGTAATGAGCACTTGAGTAAGAGCTAAGTAACGAGCATTTCTTTAGCAAGGAATCCAAGCAAGACACGCTCCACCCATTTGGTTAACAGACAAAGGCTTATATAAGCTGGATGTTACATAAAATCCTAAAATAGGGAGCTGGAGAACTCCCCCACCTTTGGATGATGAAGTTACTGCAGCCCACCTCTACCTGAGCTGACATTGAACTAGCTCTGAGCTGACACGCGGCCGGTGGCCCAAGCAAGTTGGCAGAAGCAAAAGCAGCTTGGCCTACGAGTCTGGATTTGCCCTTACGCTTCTCCGGAAGCAGCCAGTACAGTAACACGCTCCCATCAGCTTTTTCATCGCTGTAATGATCAAAGGATGTACACCCGTTCTTGTGTTCTCCTCTCTGCCAGGTCAGGCTGAACACCATCTGATCCCAGGGTGCCATCCCAAGGGAATTGTAACTGATGCTTAGAAAGGAGCATGCAAATGGGGCATGGTTATGGGGAAACTTCTCTGGGACTCTCCCCGTCTCCAGGGATTTGCAAGCAAGGGACTTTCCAAGCCAGAAGTGCTATCTTTGCAACTGTACAGTGCCTGGAAATTTTTTCTTTCAAGAAATTGTCCAGTTAGGTTTCAAGTTCATGTGAACTTTCAACTTCCACGATATTATGCAACAAACCCCACCACAATTTACCCTCATTTATCTGCAGAGAAAAGGGAATCAGTGTCTCTCAAGATCAACGACTCTAGCTAGAAGAGGCAGGCTGGCAGGGCATGCACCCTCTTCATCAGGGCTTGTATGCCTGACAGCCTGTCTGTCTCAAGACAAATCGCGTGCCTCAGTAAAGAAAGTTTTTGTCCCTGGACACCTTTCATTCCACCTTAAAATGGACTATTCCAACACTGGGACAGCAGACTTGGCCCCCCCCAGCGGTTACTTCCTAGACACAAGGTCAAAAAAAATCACAGAGAAGAGGATTTGCGATTCTCTTTACAACCCAGACACCCAACCCTCCTGCTAAAGCAGATCTCAGATGCAGTTTCATGAGAAGTCAGGGATATTTATCTGGTTGTGGGGAAAAAAAGGGGTGGGAGGCGAAAGATCTTCAGAGATGGGCTTGTTGGCCAGGCAGAGCAAACCGTATCAGGAGTGACTCTGCACTACAAGGCTGCTATTCATTACTAACCCGTTTGCTCTGCGGCACTTGCAGAAACATGCCAAGACTGTTATGTGGTTCTGCCTGCCTGACTTAGTGCTTGTGAAGGGCCTGACCTTTGCTCTAAATAAAGGGGAGCTGCACGGAGGGAATTTTGATGCAGCTCCCCTGCTTCTAGAGCATCCTCCTTGGCTGCATCCCAGTCTTCCCCAGGGTTTGTTTTAAGAGAGAGACAGGCGGAAGGCAGGCAGGAGGAGACAACAAAGAAATGAAACACAAGCTGTCTGGACCATGGAAAAAAAAACAAAGAAAAAAAAAACAACAAACAAAAAAAGGAATCAGAATAGCCTGGCTTTGGTTTCTATCATGTTACTTATCTTACTTTAGAATTAAATCCAGATGGCATAGATAAGACAGTGGTGACCCCTAGTGCCCTCACCAGCTGCAGCTTCCACTGGTATTCCCTGGGTTGAGATTTAGGCATAAACAGAAGGAAGAAGCAGCACCTTTCAGATTTGTTCTTCATTCACAGAGCCTCACTCTCCCCTTTCAGAAGCAGAATCAAATTTCTCCTCCCTACTCAAACTCTATCACCACGAGGCATCATCCCTTTCTCCCTGTTGTCTGAGAACAAAATGAAAGAAATTTACTTGTGTGAGAACTTACTTTATTCCACTGACTCCTTATCGTAGTACATTTATATTTATCATGCTTACAGAAAAGAAAGAAGGGCCTATTTTGCTGACTCCACGCTTGTCAGTAGCTAAGAACAGCCATTCAGACTCCTGAGAAGAGACCTTTGTCCTGGATAAATTGTATTTTGCAGCACCAAGCCGCTGAAAGGAGCGAGGCTTTCCTGTGACAGCCATCGCTATGCACCAGTATTTTATTTTTTTTTCTAGCAATGTCAAAACTCTCTGTTCCTGTGACTCAACCCGCACCAGACATACCCTGCTGGCTGAGCTGTGGGATGCTTGTCGGGGGCTTTTCCTGGTGTTATGGTGAGGGAACAACACCTCTTTTAGAAAAATCTTAAGACACCTCCTTGCAGGATTTTTTGAGGATGCAGGATTTTCCCTGAGGAAATAAATTATTTTAGCATAAGCCTGAAAGATCTTTAGCGTCTTGATAAGGGAGGGTGTTGGGCACCTCCTGTCTTGCACAGTCTTTCTGCCCTGCTGGGGTGGGGGCCCTGTGCCCCACCATCCCCCCGGATGTGTGGTACCAGCTTGACGCCCTGCTCTGCGGGTCAAGGCTGTGCTCATCATTTGGCATCTCAGAATTTCACATATTTAATAGGATCTTGTCACTACCTCCTCAGCCAGAGGAACCACCTGCTGAGGGACCCCACAGAGGTGTCTCCATCGTTAAGAGAGCAGCAAGCGTCCCCATGCAGCCTTACAACCTGTCACAGCTTGGTCTAATGTCTCTTCTGCTCTGTATTTCTTCCCTGCTACTTGCAGGCAGGTGTCAGCACCGGCAGCTAGCACCCCAGCACCCCTCGAGCTGTGTCACGCTGGCCGTACCGAGGCCCCTCCGCAGAGTCCAGGTCCCCAGAGCTACAGCCAGTTTGCAGCTTTGCCACTCAAGCCCTGAGAACAGTTTAGTATTTCCCAAACCAAAAGTAACTCCTGAGCTCAGCTTCAGGGAGCCCTTCCTGGGGCTGCGTTTCAAGCCCCAAGCTCTGTGTAGGGCACAACACAGACGCGTCCCCAGTTTGCTCGATCAGCCTCACGTCCCTGGCAGATACTCACGGTGCCACCTCGGCTCACAGTGCCATCGCCACGCAGCCAGCACCTCCTTCCCCTTCCGCCACTAGCCAGCCTGTTTCTTCACCAGAAACAACTTCCAGGTCTTGACCAGCCCTTCCTCTCCAACATCTCGCTTTCACGCAGATCGCCTGGTCGCTCATCCTCAGACTTCCTTCCCCTCAAGCCTACGGGCTTCCTGCACCCCTCTGCACTCCCTCAGCCGGGCAGGCACCACCACCCTCCTCCCCAGAGGAACCTTTGCTGAGGATGGATCTGCCAGAGGTGAGGCTGGTTGACACCTCTGCAGCAAGCGTTTCACTCACTGCAAGGCTAGGTGGGCATGCTGGTACTAAAGCGATGGATTTTTTCCAGTTTTAGTACAAGTTCTTTGTCTCTTCTAGACAGAATATTGTTCTGCTTATGTGTCTACTCTCTGAATCATTTTTCCCCAGTTTTATATCTTTAGGTGCACGTGTTGACTTGTTTAAATTAAAAGCAACAATTTCTGAGTTGAAGTTCCTCCTAATGTTTTATTTTTAAAGTAGCCTTCTGGGGGCGGGGGGGGGGGGGGGGGGGGGGGGGGGGGAGTGGGCGCTATACACCCATATTTGTTTTTTTTTTCTTTTTATTAACAAAACCCCATCAAGGAAGACG
>WTSP01003180.1:112920-133650 GCA_025331215.1 Actenoides lindsayi
GTTTTTTCAGAAAAAAAAATTAGTTTGTGTGTGGTCTTGCCTGTGTTGTGTTTGGGTAGTGTGGGTTGTGGGGGGGGGGGGGGGGGGGGGGGGGGGGGGGGATAGGAAGTGTGCTAGTCATTGCATAATTTTATGTTTCTTTTATCTGATGTAAATCACCCTTTCTTCTCTTACAGCACTTATATACAGTGCTGAAATACCCTGTGCTACACAGCACAGCACCAGCTCTGCTTTGCTCTTGTGTCTCTGGATCCAGCACGGCTCCAACCTTCCCACACTATTTGCGTTTTCCTCTCTGTTTTAATTAAGTGTATGGAAAATGATCATCCTCTTAGCCACTGCTTGCTTCTTTCACAATGTTCCATACTGTTTCTCCTGAGTTTCTTTTCCTTCTTAGCTTTAGTAAACACCATTTTCTCTTTATTGCTATTCTGACTGTATATGATCCTGTATAGAGAGGGCACTACAAAATCTCTCTCTATAGCACATGTATCTTTCTATAGGCACATTTTAAAAAATAGCATATTTTCCTCTATATTCTAATTTTTGCTTGGTTCTATCTCTCTGTATTTCAGTCATGCTCTGCATTGAAAACAACTCTATAGCTCTATCAGGCTTACCTGAGCCTATAGCTACTGGCAGTATTAGTTCTGAATATTTCCATTTAAACCCTGACTTCCACTCACAGTATTGAAACACTCAAATCATCATCATCACTTTAATTTTTGATTATCACATGCTTTCTTGCCTGCTTTTGCAATATAGTACTTCCTTGTTTCCTCACATCCTTGTTTATACTATTGAAAAGTTACACTTGTGAAGGGAACGTTTTGTCTTGGATATCACCTGAATCTCAGAATCTGAACCAGGCAAAGCTGGATTTGACGGTGAAATAGTCCATCATCAAGTGAAGCAGAATCATCACCATTAAGAGTACCCTTATTAAAGACTAGAGTTTTTTCCTTCTAAAGGCTACATTTGTTCAAGGAAACTATAAATCCTGCAGGTTGCCTGACACTGCAGGTCAGGCCAGATGATCAGAATAGTTTATTCTGGCATTCACACTTAAAAACTTAATAATATCCAGGCAAACTGGTAGAGAGATGATCATAAAAGATAAGAGAGTTGCTGCTTCTGATCTTAAATACTCTGAATTCACCTCCAGTCCCGCTGAGACACTTCTCCCATTGTCACTAGTATCGCAGCTGCTGTTTCTCATTTTCCTTTTTATCTGAGCTCTGTTACAACTTTCAAAACTTTCCTGTTCAAAACTTTGTTAGAGAACTGGCCTAATACATCTTATACCACTTCACCTCTGTCTTCCTGGTGCTGGAAAGTCAGCATTTTCCCATTATTATTGTTGCATTAGTGTCTCCCCAGTTTCGGACTCATGTAAATTGGAAGATGACTCAGTTCATCTGAGTCAGTGCTCTGGAGAGGAGGAGATGGTGCCAAGCTAGAGGCAGGTATCAAACTTTGCACCTTAACGTTCTCAGTAGCGAGTGCTTCCTCTACAGTTCCCATGATGGAGATATACAGTTTAACAGCCAGACTGGCTCTGTCCCCTCCTGCCACCGCCCTGGCTCCTGTGCTGTGCTGCACGCACCATCTCTCAGGTAACCAGTGGGCAGAGTGGCCGGAGGAAAGAGGAATTTTATGTCATAGCTTTTTTGCTATCACAGCGGAATAAAAAATGGGGTTGAATAAATTACGAAAGTTTCAAGAAAATCACGAGCTGGAAAGTGCTCCAGGCTCTGCAGGCGAGGCTGAAGGAGCAGCAGCCAGCACAGTGGAATGCTTTAGTCTAAGGTGACCAGCAAGTCCCCTGAGAAGGACCAGACTCCCTGTGGCACAGTGCAGCAAAGACATCCAGACACAAGGGAGGAGAACACAGGCTGGAGCAGACAGCATCCCCCACCAGAAGGCACACAAAAAAGCTTTTCTTTTTCCTTCAGAAAAAACATCAGGAAGCATAAAGCTAGACTCAAAAAAGTTATTTTACTCCTTGACAACTGCACGTTTGAAGAGGCAATAAGAAATGCTATGGGCTGCCTTTCCGGAGTTTAGACCATACTCGAAGCTGCCATCAGTCCCAGTTCCCCAGTTCTCTGCTCCCAGTTTGCTCAAGTTCTCCACTAGAACCAGTAGCATAATCTCTGTTCCTTTTTTTCTCACCAGACTCCCAGTCATTTTGCACAGTCCAAGCAAAACACGTAAAACCTGGCCTTGCCATAGTCTGAAAAAGGAAGAAAAGGTAAAAAAAAAAAACCCAAACAAAACCCAAACCCCAATTAAACAAGCACAAAACCTGCACAAAACCCCAGCAGAGTCTGAGCAGTCGGTTCTATTTCTACTCACTGACACAGGAGCTGCGCAGACCTCAGAAGAGCACTGCTGGGGGTACGGTCTCACCTTCCCTTTAATTTTGTCCACAAATCTGGGAAGACCGGAGTATTGCAAATCACAACATGCTCGGCAGACAAAGACACCTGACTGTGCAACGTGGGATGAGTCACCTTCACGTGGAAGCCTTTCTGAAGGAAACAACTGGACACAAGTGTTTATCTGAGGCTGAGCAGCACGGTATTTACCTATGTGTACTGCAACACCCATTTGCCTGGCTAACCCACCAGGTCTTCTTTCAACAGGGGAAAACGTTTAAGGAAAAGCATAGAACATTTTGGCATCTCGTCTGGTTTCTGCACTTCCCCAGTTGGCAATCAGTGTCCCGTTAGAGATTTCTGAAAATTATTAACAAATACACAGAGCACTAACAACCAGGGGCATGCAGCCCTCGAGGTGTCAGTCATTATTAAAGCTTTAAATGAAAGTAGCTGTGAAGTGCCCAATGCCCCCATTTTACCCTCCATTGCACACATCAAGGGAACGTAAACCTAAACCAGAACTCATTCTTCAGCACTTTAGTGGTACCACGTACAGCAGCCTGTAACACACACCCAGACATGGGCTGCTCGGTTCCTAACTTTATTTTTTAGCTTTCTACCAGCCCCTAATAGATACTTGGATATCCAGTTACCTCAGATAAGGCTGAGGAAGGTGACTGCTGGGAGTTTTCAGGCTCTCCTGCGTGCAGATGAATAATGTGAATTTGAAGTGATTATTTGGCATCTGCCCCACAATTTCCAGCTGAGGACACTGAAGGATTCTCTGCTGATACAAGAGGGGCTGGCATTTATTTGGGGTCACAGCAGCACTCCTGCCACCTCTCCAGGCAGCTCCTTGTGCAAATAACCAGCCTTTGCTTGAAATTTGCATTGATGTTGAACAGAAAAGCTGCTTTGGAAGACACCTGTTTCCGAATCTTTGGGTTCTCCCCATAATCAAACATCCCCAGGCCGGTTTACGCCAGTGAAGGTGGCAGCTGGGTGTGATTCAGAGCTGCCCATCCGTATTCAGTATTGACTTAAGTAACTGAGGGCAGCCGTGTGCAAACTGCCCATCCCAAATCCAAACATTCTTATCTCCCAGCAGCCCTGTTCCTTCTGCATTTAAAGCAAACCCACACTTTGGAGTCTGAATGGAATTAAACCTATGAGGGAGAGGATAAGTTCACACTATTTTCTCCTGCTGTTAGTGGAATTCCCAAAAATAAACCTCATACCAATGAGTATTCCTTTGAACTAGCCCCCACAAACTCCTGTTCCAGCCGACTAGCACTTACCTGGGTCTGAACTAAATTCCCTGCAAAGTCCCCAGAAATGATGCGACACATCACGCTGGGACATTAACCTGCGGGACACAGCCAGGGGAGTGGAAACCCAGCACTGCACCGTGGACGCTGCTCTTCCTGGAGCCCTTTTGGAGCCCGCCGAGGGGACCATAGCACCTCTGCTCTGGAAGGCAGCTGACCCACCAGATGAGTGAAGATGCACCAGCAGCATCTCCACGGGATCGCCCGTCACCACTCTAGCTCCGAGGCACTTCCTTTTTCCCGTGTCACTTTAGTGTTATGCTGAAGGACCAAAAAGCAAGCAGCTCATGGCCTTTTTTTTGTTGTTGTTTTTCTTCTTTTTTTAAGAACTAGGTCATTTTTGTTGTTTTTAAGGTAGAAAAAAGTGACTTTTTATCTCAAAGCAGCGTAAAAAACCTCCTGAAATACTCCTGCATCTAACCATATTAAATAAAAAGGAAAATTCCCGTGCAGCTTTCAGAAAAGCAGGCAAAACTAGGACTCTGGCCAGCAACTCTCATCACCAGTTCTAAAAGATCTGTGCTGTGAGGGCATTCACACTACTTTAAAAGTGGGTGAAGAGAGGTAGGGAAGTGAGGGGCCGCACAGCACAGGAAAAGGTACTTTAGGATTGCAAGTTTTGGCTCAAAATGCCCTGCCCCTGACACACCATGCTCATCCAGTATGAAACCACTGGGCTATTTCAGATTTGCTAAAATATCTTGATAAGGTACTTCTGCTTTTCTTCTGCTGCTTCTGGTGCCCATCTGGTCCCAGGGGAGCTGTGTGCACAGAGCATCCTGGTCCCACAGGGACACATCTGGCCCCGGGATGTTGTCTGAGAACAAACACAAAGCAAGATGGTTGTGGCATATTTTGGTGTCCAAATATTGATATTCCTGCAAACAGCTGACAACTGCATGGCCTCTCGGGGTGGGGGTCCCACCGCTCACCTGCATTCCCTTGGGTGCACCTCCCCCAGCCATCACATGACAAGGTGCAGAGCTACTTATAGCCACCTAGTTAGTTATTTCATATAAATAGCATGGCATACAACAATCACTGAAATTATAGCCTTTCGGGGAATAGGTAGTAAAGGTTCACGTGGTATTAGCGGCTGAACTTCAGCAACTAAAACTTGCCTCATCGAAACTGGAGGACAGTGAGGCTTCCCTGCTAGCAGCAATTAGAAACAAGCATTATCTGATTGCTTTCTGCAGCAATAGCACGTTGTAATTCTCCTCCTGTGAGGGAAAGGGAAGTGTCATAAGTGGTGGGGGTGTGATGCCTGTCACGGACTTACTCTTGGCAAGTGGGGATATTGCTTATAAACTCTTCAGAAATGCTTGGGTTGAGGTTTTTGAAAAGTTGTCTCATCTTTACTCTGAATCATTTTTCCATTTTCTAGTTCCTGACACAGCAGCTTTTGTCAGGCTGGTGGGTCAGGCTGAACCCGCAGAGCAAAACGGTCCTGAAGCTTCATTTAGTAGTGAAAAGGGATGCGGAGATTCCCAGGGAGAGACTTGAGCAGGAACCCTCTGGAAACAGAGCACATTCTAGTGGGGAAAAAAGGCATGGGTTAGGTTTACTGTATTTAAGATAGTATTTACATTAGTGCCAGTACTTGTTTGAAGGTCAGCATTCAACAAACTACTGCTACCAGTGAGCAGCTAAGCCCTCCTGCCTTGCTTAGCTGGGGAAAAGTGGAGCTATTCTTTAAACACCAGCCTGACTTTTCACATTACCACCCCAAATCCCACTGTGTTTTTAAAGCACTGAAGATACCCAACTCCCTTGGAAACCGAGCCTGAACTTTCTGCACTGCAAGCGCCAGCCTCTGACCTTCCAAGATGCCACTGAACCCCCAGCTACCGTTCTGGAGAGGCTCCTCATGGCTCCACGTGCAGTTGTGAGCGTTCAGCGCTTTGAAAAGCAGACTTTAGAAGGGTGACGTGAAAGGAACGCCTTTGACTTCTGATTGCAGAAAGCAGAGATCGCTTGAGGAGATTACAGCCCCAGCACAGACAGGTTTGTTCAGGGTGGTACTACTATCAGTGACCCGGCTGACTGAGGCAGCACCCGCACAGCGATAGTCTGGGCAAGGACCGCTTTTAATTAGGAGCACTAAGGCTTGTTAAGTGACAAGGTACTGAGTCACATCACATAAAACGGTACGGAGACTGTTAAGGACCATGGAGTTAAGCCCTTTCTTTTAAAATCTTTCCCTAAGACTGTTCCTCTGGGAGGAGGAAGCCAGCGGGACATTTGGCATCACAGAACTCCCATCAAGTGGGTCCCACAAACAGGTCTGATCAGAGGCTAAAGATGATGATTTTGGAGACTCCTAAGAACAGACTTGCTGAAATATGACTTCAGTGGAGACATGGTCAGGGAGAATATTTCCATTCCCATTCCATCCCTAAAACACTTAATTTAACACCAGGCAGTCCTTAAAACACTGCACTTCTGGTTGGATTTCATGGTTTTATACAAGTGGAAGCAGTGCCTTCAGACGGTGACCTTATGACACTCTCCCGACTGTGCATGGAGCTCTGAATAAACAAAGGTTGTGCTGAGGTGGGTGTGGAACAGCCTTGCCCTGTGCACATTCCCCTCCTGTCAAGCCTTTCCTTGGTCATTGCTGAGAAGGGAGGAGGAAGCCTTCTGAAAGATGTGAGCCTTGATTCCTAGTTTAGGGGAAGAGATCTTCTGAGAAGTGTACTTCCTGGGAAACACAAATTTGCAGCCTTCCTCGTAAGGCAAGCCAGAAACTGTCAGCCTGCGACCGTTTCCATTGCTCCAGTAGAAGGGAAAATGCGTTGAAATCAAAAGGGAAAGTTTTATAGGTGACTTTGCTTGGAAATTAGCAGCACACAGTAGGAAAACTCAGAGGTGCATAGGAGAATTCGACAGCAAGGAAGAAACTCTTTCTGCCTTGATGGGAAGTGGAAAGGGGTGGTATTTTCTGGACTCTGCAGTCAAAGGGAAAGTAGCCTGGAGGTTCACTAAAGGCATAAAGGCAGCTTGGAGAGAGAGTGGTGGCTGGCGGGTGGCCAGGCACAGCTAAGCCCTCATAGTTTAAGTGGGATGAAAATACTCTGTCGGAGTTGAAGAAAGCCGCTTTGCGAAAAGGAGGTGGAGAGTTTGGACCCCAACCTCCACCAGCCTGAGAGCAGCAAAGAGCTCCTCTGCCTGCTGCTTTTGTCCAGGGATGGGGCTTGGGGGCCACGCGTGCTGAAGAGCTGTGAACCAGAAACTGCGGACACTGCTGAAAGAAGAACCTGTTGATATGAACTAAGAACCACTGACAAAAGGCACAGAGCAGTTGTCTGTGGTTTACATAAGTTACTGCAGTGTTTGTGTGCTAAAAGAGGTGGAGGAAGTGTTTCTAAGGACAACTGTGAAGAACCAAACACAGCACAGGAGTCGGGCTGATCTATTGAAGAGTAAACACTGCATTTACCCAAAGCTTCACAGACTAATATAAACCACTTTCCAAAAAAAAAAAATAGTCTGGAAGAGACTACTATGGCCTTTTTTGTAAGAAGTGCTGTCCTCTGGCTATGCAAATCTCAGTACAATAGGTTCTGTGGAAAGTATGGATGCGTCATCTAAAGTCCTGGAATCCACCTTTCATTCCATGCTCAAACTCACCTGCTCAGCCACCAGGAAATCCAGACCCTTTGGTCGATGCCTGTTCTTGGCCCTGCGCTATACAGGTCCCAGCAGACCAGGCTCATGTTGGAAAGCCCTATTTACATGCAAGCAACTCAGATGGGGAGCTCTTGGTTTCATCACTGAGGTTGGGTCACATGTGGCTGCTGCAGCACATCCTCTGCAGCCTCTCTGGGCTTGGTTAGAGGGCTCTGTACGCCCAAGCACTGTGTGATAAACTGCCATTACTTACCCTGCTCTCCTGGTTTGGGGTACAGCATCAATGGGAGTATCACACTTCCAAACTGAACACTAAATAACTGGAAATAATAACCAGTGAAGACATTTACGAGCAGAGTGGGGCCCTAGGACAATAAAGGATGGCTGATGGTAGCTCATTTGTTACCATCTGCACATATTGGCAGTAAAGCTGACAAGGCAGTCAGAACCACAGCCTTACAAAGGCCTCTTAGACATTATTTTCCACTTTTACAAATTTAATTACCTCTTTTCCCCTCAAGCAGCACAAAAATATTTTTCCAGGTAATGAAGCCATTTGCTAGTTAAAGAAATGGAGAGAACATTAAAGCAAAAGAGCATGTCTACACTAAAACTGTTATTCTCATTTTCTACATGGACATTTTGGCAATGGCTTCTTCTCTGAAAGGAACAACCTTTTTGTTTAGTGATGTAATTCATGAGGTTCTAAACCAGAAGACTGATGGATGAATCCTTGAGTGATGGAGTTTAATCTGAATCCCCACGTCTTTCTCGGTATCTACCAGGCTGGCATAAGTTCAGAGAGTAACAGTCATATTTTCTTTTTCAAGAATAAGCTGTTAAGCTGTTGTGATCTCTGGTTCTCCCTCTCCACATCTGGCAGGTTTACATGGCTCTTGCATTTTGGAGAAGGGGACATTTTGCATTCGAAGAGAGCTCTGAACAAACCTGTAAGGAAAGGATCGGCAGGAGGAGGAGCAATATGAAAGAGACAACCCATAAGCACGTCCTGATCAAACCATCCCTTTTCTTTTTCCAGAAATCAGAGCTGGCCAGGAAGGGTTTGGGCTGAAGGAGCCGCCAAGAGGGGCAAGGAGAGGTGGGGGCAGCAGCTCTGAGCACCCCACTTAAGCTGCTATTGAAATCACGGCTTTGGGACATCTGTAGCTGATCCCGGGGCGTTCCCAGATAACAAACCTGCGCAGAGGCACCGATAGCAGCCTGCACACCCTGTTCAAGGTCTGGGTTGAAGCCTGGAAAGCCGGCCGTTCGGAACATTATGTGTTGATTTCTGTGTGATATAGGAATCTTTGTGCCGTCAATGCAGCCCAGCGTGTTGGTGTCCAGAACAACCTGCAGTTGAAGAATAATGGAGCTGCTCTTTTTGTTAATCGTACTATTCAAATAGAAACTCTCAGACCTGATTTTCTGCTGTGAGGAAGCAGAAAATTCATCATACTAGTATACAAATGACAAGATTGAGTGAAGACTCAATTATTGCACCAGCAGTTCAGCCTGTCTTTCCCAGAAAGAAAATGTTTTACGTATCCCATGACACAATCCCATAATGTAATTTTCCTGAGGTCCTGAATTTCCCAACATTGTCATGTCTGCCCCAGTCTGTGGTGAATAAAGTGATGTTGACTGACCAATTTTCCACTATGTCATCTCAGTGGTAGCATTAATAGCTTCCCCATTCAGTGGTGTAATAATTTATGTGCAAAATGCATCTGAAGTTCAGTAAGCCTTAGCCTTATTTCTGAGCTTTACTAAATCCTTACCTGGATTTGGGAAAAACAGCATTTGTAGCAAGGGCACCTCCTGCACCGAGTTCCTGGTAGAAAGAGGCAGATGAAGAACCACCCTCGAATCCATGAGCTTGAATAAGCTCCTCTCCAAAACAGCCCTCCTCTGCCATGTTCAGAAGGTGCTGAGCAAAAGTCATCAACCAGATGCTGGAGATGCTCCTCAGATGAACTGATAGTTCTGTGCAGCTCCACTGCAAGGTGTCTAAAGTGCAAGAAGACAGATATCAGCCATTAAGGCTGACCTCCTAGGCACACACCTTGCCTCTTCATTGCACGCAATTCAAGGGCTGGGGGAGTGTTAAACTGAAAGCATGGAAGTGAACTACTGGATGCCGGGTGAGGAGGACCAAGCAGTAGGACACCCTCCAGCAGCTCACCCCATGGGCACTACATCACCTCCATCCCAGAGACACCCGAGGTTTGCCCTCCAGTGGCACGAGCATGGAAAGCACGCGGGCACATTTGCCTTATACAATAAGAGAATTGCCAAAAGGCTCCGTCTCTGTCCGTCTTTGAGAAAAAGACAGCCTGAGAACTGCCCTCTCCCACGAGCCCCAGCGCTCAGCCTATGAGCTAATAGAGCCTGGCCTTTTCTTTGCAGTTGTATTGTTTTAGTGCTTGGAAAATAGCAGCAGGCTGAGCAATGAGTCATCTGTCACTAGATGGGGTTAAAGTAATTTCCGTTTTCTGTTGCCATGGGGAAATCAACGTCCTAAGATTTGTCCTTTCTCCCACTCAAACACGTGGGAGTAGAAAGCCTGAACCCCAGCAGGACTAAACATTTTTTTTTAATTGTTTTGTATATTTTTTTGGTCCCCTTATAAACAAACTTCCCTCGATAGCCTTGCAGCTGTCAGTCTGTTCCCGGAATTGTCCAGTTAACAATGTCATTCCCCTTGGATTGCAAAAAATCCAGAAGCAGAGTTTAAGTAAATATTTGACATTCATATAAGAGTTGCTTCATGTTATCACTTAGGAGTCTCTGTTGCTTGCAAAGTTTTCTGTGTACATTCGAGGGAATTATAAACTTCATATTATACAAATCAAATTGAAATGGAAAAAAAAAAGCAGCAAAATAAAGTAGCAGCTCACCCAGCACTCAGAAGATAGTGTTTCACAGAAACAGGAAAGAGGAAATTACAGTAAATACTATTTAAAAGACTCGCTAATGTATAGCTTATATGAGTAGCAGCATAGCAACATCTAGTGTTGATCAGGGATATAGCTGGAAGCTATCATACCTCATTAACAGCAGTCTGGTGGACTCTGCAGGCTGGCTTTTCCCAGACCACCACACCACTACCCAGCCACCACTTCAGCTCCTTCTCCTGTGGGTTTCATAACATACCATTTTTTCCACGCTCCGTGTCACTGCCTCCGTTAGCTTTGCACAAGTGCGGTCGTCTGGTAACGCTCTCAGTCTCTCTGGGTGGGTATGAAAAATACTGCAGTTTATTCAAGAGCTGACTCAGTAGATCGACAGGTTTCAATGCGATTCATTCAAAACTTTTAGCACCTGAACTGAAATCAAGAAAGCAATTCCTACAAGACAGCCGATCACATTGCCAACTGTCTCGTAAAGCCCAGGACCGATCAAACATCCCTGTCAAAGCGGCAGAGAGCTCAAAGTGGCTCCTTTCCCTAGAAAAGTGCACGCAAGTGTAAGGTTGCAACACTAAGTGGTTTGTCAGGGAAGGCTGGTTTCTCTCACCTGTATTACCCTGCAAATGCTGGGATTACTGTTCTGTACACACTTCAAGACCATCGATAGAAAAGCTGATTTAGGTGCATTTTTGATCTATCACCACATCCCACATAGACACTTCTTTCCATCTCAAAGCTGCCTGATTCTCAGAGTTCCTTGGCTCCTTTGTTGGTGTACATTGTGGGCTAACAGTTTAGCTTTGACTAGTTAACTAAACTAATCAAGTTGAACTTAACGTTAATTTAGTTTTTTAGTTTCAGTTTAATTATTTTTAATGGCTTTGCTAAGCTCCCACAGGTTTTTTCCTATAAGCAAGCCCTTGTATCAGGGCTCACTGAGGACTACTTAAATAAAATAATTCGTCTCCTTAGACTACAGCTCCTGTTACATGGGGTTCGATTCATCTGCAGTAAAATAACATCCTTTGGGTTTTCTCAAACAAAACAAAATTCATGAATGGCCGCTTTCCAAATCCAGCTCCATCTTGCAACACCCTGTGAACAGATTTTTTTGCCACGTTTAAGTTTATTGCATGATCTAATTAGCATGACTGTGTAGGTGCGTGGAATGCACTGGGGGAGAGGAAAAGTACAAGTGTACCAAATGCTGTTATATAATTTGCTATGGGGAGAAGCTTATTAAAGACAGAGACCTGGATTGCTCTCGGGACACTGTGCAGCAAGATTTAGGGAGTGAGCAGTTGGGCAAGGAAAAAAGAAAAGACATCCAAGTCTATAGCAGAGAAAAGGGTCAGGAGCAGGAAAGACTGACTACCAGATGATTTTTGTGACTTAAAAATGAAATTTCAAGTTTAAAAAAAGTATTCATTCTATACTCACAGTTGTAGCTTTTGTCTCCAGACAAAACAATTCAGTAAAATTAAATGCATGACTGAAAGCGAGGACTGCAAGCTTGTCAGCTACGCTGCGAGACTCGCTCCTTGTCAGAAAATGAAATACAACTTCTAATTAATAGCAAGAAAATACGGATTGTTAAACACCCCAGCCATCAGAAAGGGATTAGGGTGTCTATTGGAAACACGCAGCCAGATCAGAGATCAGAGCTCAGAGCTCTGCTTCATGTCATTAAGACATTCACACCGCCCTAACCAAATTAAACGGGAAGCTAAGTAACATAAAGCTACCAGGCTCTCTTTCTTCCTTCAGGATGCATCAGACAACATTTTAAAGTTACGTGTAATCTTTCAGAGCCTTTAAAGGGGTCAGGCACTGGGCGCATCTGGCATGCTGAGCTTCTCATTCAGGAACATGAAGTCATCCTCTGAGTTGCATTCCGGAGTCAAGAACATGTAATTTTCCACGTGTCGCTTCACTGACTTGCACAGAGAACAGAGATTAATATTAATTTAATTGAAGATTGGGCGTATTTAGGAAGATGGCAAGCCCTGCTAATTGTGTTTGAATCAAACTAGAAGTGGAATAGCGTTTGGTAAAGAAGGCTGATGTTATTTGAAAAAAAACCCCACACCGCACACAGCCCTGCGCTACACCCTGAATAAGTCCAATGCCAAATGCCACCTGACGGGGTGAATTAGGTGTTATAAGAACTTCAGAAGTGTAAGTTCAATGGTAAAAATCACTGCTTGTTAAATCTGCTGCTCTGCTTTCCCCTGCTGTGCAGAAGGGATGTTGCCACTGCAGCAGCCCAAGGAGCCACCACTGTGAGCTGGCTTACCCTGAAGGGACACTGCTGTCCCATTTGGGTCTCCTTCAGGAGGATTGGGATTGGTGGTACCAAGTGCCACCCTGGCTGGTGGCAGCACAGGTCTGAAATGAGTTTGATGGTTATCAGCAGCACGCCTCAGGAATTGCACGCAATAAAGTATACAACACAATTGCTTTGGCTCTTGCAATCAAACTATTTGCTGTGGCAGGTAGGGGGAAACAGGGCTCCAGCCTGATGAGTAGTGGGAGGCACCCAGCCCATTATCCATTGAAATCAAAGGCCTTTCTGCCACTATGCTCAGGAACAGATCCTAGTAGTGACCTCCAGGCCTCCAAAGCACCTCTCAAAGCTCCCAGTGCCCTTATCTTTCACATCTGACAAAGACACCAACAGCACTAGCCATACCACTCGATTTCAAGTGACAAGCTAGAGCCTGTTCCTTCTAAATTTCCTTGCTACAAACATGTTACATCAACAACAACTATACTGGGGAGCAACCAGGTGGTCCTACTGTGGAGGATGACTGTGTCCTGCTGAGGCTGCTGGCACCAAGGGGGCTGGCTTCATACTGCCTGCAATGCGCAGGTCAGCCTTGGGAACAGCCATGCTGTTCTAAGCTTGTCTCTCTCTGCACCAGGAAGCAGTCTGTCCTCTTGGGAAGGTGGATGACAGAGCAATTCAGAAGTCACAGGATGGGCTTTCTGCAGCCCAAAAGAAAAGGCAATGAGCCTGGTAAAAAAAAAAAAACAAACAACAAAACAACACGTATTCCTGGGAGTGAAGGGGCCTTATTTACCACACTGTAATACCTTCTGTTTCTGTAGGAACATCTGAAGATAAACAGAATAGTGTGCTTCATCTTGCCAGGTAAACAACTCTCACATGCCATGGCTACGGTCTCTAAGGAGCTTCTGTTTATTAGGAACCGTCTCTGCCTCAGCTTTAGCCACAAACCCTCCCTGTGAATCCAGCAGGGAGAGGCTCACAATAAAAGTGAAGAGCTTGTATGAAGTTGCCAGAGGGATCCTTATTATCCTTGGGATTATAAGCTTTTTTTTTTTCTGGAATTTTTGCTTTTTTCCCCTGTTTTTTCTCACAAGCCCTGGTTCTTCAGATGGAGTGTTTGCCTCACTAGTCCCATTTGGAGTGGAGCTTTGGTAGGCAGAACAAAAACACTATCAGAGGAAAGATGTCAGTGATGCTACAGAGAATTTAAAAAGTCAACTATGTCTGAATTATTTATTCCCCAGCTCCTATGTGCTATCTTTAAACAGAGAAATGCTTGGAATTACATGAAACTTAAGTGAGAGGCTCGCTGGAGACTCCTGATAAGATTTAAATTTGCAGTAAATATTGGTGTATCGATTATTATCGTGACTTACTGATTTTTAATTTCCCTTCACAGAGAAACCCCAAACTTTTTCTTTCTGAGCCTAATTTGGATTGTTAAAAGGGAATAAACGTAAATTAACATCCCCAGGGTTGGTGTAATTGAGATCATTGTTTAACTTTTTGGTTGATTTCCAAAGTTTTTGCATTTTCAAAGGGATGTTTAAAGCGATGCAGCGAGACAAGTACAACAAGCTTCACAGAGCAAGAGCTCATGTAGGCACACAGCCGTGAACTAACTCATCCTCCTCCCTGAGAGTGGAATTCATGCCTCGTGTCTCCTCACTGAAACCAGCTGGTTACACAACTCAAAAGCCAATGAGTTTTTCTGGGACAAGGTCTTGTAAGCTGCAAGGGTTAAGAGATGCTGGTAGCCCTGGGGCAGCAGGTGAAACACTGAGGAGGCAGAGTTAAAAAGGGGGTTGGAAGAAAGGTGAGTCATCATAGAATGCTCTGAGTTGGAAGGGAGCTCCAGAAGTCATCTAGTCCAAACCCCTGCACTGAGTAGGGACATCCTCAACAAGATCAGGTTGCTCAGAGACTCATCAAGCCTGACCTTTAATGTCTCCAGGGATGGGCCCTCCATCACCTCCCCGGGCAACCTATTCTAGTGTTCCACCACTGCCATAGTAAAGAACTTCTTCCTAACATCCAAGGTAAATTTGCCCTTCTTTAGTTTAAAACCATTGCCCCTCATCCTATTACTCCATAAGTCTCTCCTTACCCCAATGGTTAGAGGGAAAGATCTCCAGGGGCCTACTCCCCTTGGTTTTACAGTGGACTTGGTAGTAGTATTGTAGTTTGGCTGGAAATGACTTATCTATGGAATTTTTTTTTATCTACTGCATGGCTGGTAAAAAAAAGTTTGTTCTTTTTTCTCTCTTTTGGGTTAAAAAGAAAGTTTATTCATGGCACTGTCATTTCTGATGTCCTCAGACTAAGGAATTGACTACAGTACCTTATGGCTTTCCTACCCTTCTATCAACCTTGAGATGTTTATTTTTCTTCAAACGTAGCTGTTTGCAGAAAGCTAACAAGAACTGAAGATCTTTTAACACTGCGATTTGTTTACTGAAGACATCAAAGCCTTTTTTTTTCCCTCCACAAACCTTCTTTGAGTCAGTATAGTCTGCAAACAGCCACACAAAACCAAAGTGTGCTTTGTGACGAGCAAAAGAAAACCACAGAGCATCAAAGATATAGATATTTTCTTATCCGAGATTCTAAATTTAGCTCTTCTTCAGTTCTCATTCTCCAGCTTCTCAAACTATTTGTTCCTAACTGAGATCCTCAGTTTCAGCGCACCTTCCTACTGCCTTCAAGTTGAGTGGAAGAATGTGACTGCAAATGTAGACAGGGGCAGCTAATCTAAGCCAAATATTTTGTAACGTCTATGAGTAGATGCATTTCCTCAATTCCCTTTGATGGTTGAGGTGCTAGGCTAATGGAAAGCAGCACTCTGAGTTTTCTGCATTAGGTCCTGTCAGCTTTCGTCTCAGACCCAGGCTGTGGGTGCTGGACAACACACAATGGAGGATATTACTGATCTTGGCAGCAAATTAAATAACAAGATATTATTTTCAGCACATCTTAAGAAAAACTGGGGCATCCTTTTTATGGAGTTCCCAAAATTTGCTGAGGCTCTTTTGAGGCCAGTGAAATTCCCACTCCTTGCAGTGTAAACAGGATTATACCTTGCATGGAACATAAGACAGCATAAACATCACCATTTGTATCTATCACTGGTACTTCTAGCCATACTTCAATTATTTCCTCACCCCAAATCCGCATCCCATCATTCAGAGCTTAGCAGCAATCTTCAGAGAGTATTACGCACTGATGGTACATCACAGGGAGCGTCTCTGTAGAGGACAACCTAAAGCCTCACCATGGAGGAAGACCTACTAGAGTACTGAAAGATCATCACCCTCAAGCTTTTCAGGTGGTCCACAGTCTAGACAACAGGGAAGAAGAGAACAACAAAGGAGGAGGTATGGGACAAGGACTCACTGATAGAGTTTTTATTCCACAAGGGAACAACTCACCGTGGGCTGTGTTGGCTGAAGGTTACACAGTGGGCAAATGCCCAAGGCTTTCCGGTAACCGGGAAGGGTGACGTGCAAGGTCAGTGAGGGTCAGTAAGATCTGCATGGACAAAGTACAGGTAATGAGAAATGCTGACTACATTGTTTGGGGAGGGATGGTGTGTTAAGGGCATTTTCAGCAACATACAACTTACATTATAGTCACCTGGCCGTGGGTGTAGTTCACCTTATCACAGCAGGACCTGGCGCAAGGAGAGGCTGTGTGGTGAGAGGATGTGCTGTTCAGCAGCACTTAACCCTGAAAACACCAAGAGGAGATGTAAGAGGCAAGCAACACAAACCTTTCCCCTCTCACTAGCCTTAAACCAGGAAAGCAGTGCTGGTACACCAGTGTACAGCCAATGAGGCTGAAAGTGTGGCAGGAACAGCGGTTTTGGACACTTGCCTTGCCTTTGGGTGCTGCTGAACTTGGGTATAACATCTGGCTCAGCCTCCCAGAGGTGAGGGAGAAAAGGAGCATCTGGTCCCCAGTCCCAGAGTCCCTATGTGTTGGGAGCATGAATGTGGCCACCTTGGTGACACAGCCAGGCTTCCCCTCCAGTCCCAGCGCTCAGGTGTTTTCTGCATAGCACTTTCAGAGTCTGGCCTTAAGAAATAAAACAAAATGTCAGAGCCTTAAAAAAAAAGTCTTAAGCACATTCAACTTTGGGATAGAGTGAAAAATTTGTTGCCAGAGAATTTAAAACAAACTGGAAACTGATCATCTACTCATTTAAACGATGTGCCTGGAGCTAAACCAGTGAGGCTGAATAATCTCTGCACTGCTTTCATCCTTTTTCCTTTGTTCCATCAGCCACATGTGTGTTAAGTGTAAATTGAAGGGCTCTTAGTTGGAAAAGCAGATTGTGAAAAGGGCTTGGCCCTCATCTTATAATTCAGCTTCAGTATTACAATTACTCTTAATAGCATTCTTATTTTGTTGTATTATTTTTTCTGGCTAGAACCCTCTAGGATCCCTTGCAGGCTTTTTTTCTCTGGTGAATTTAGCCAGCATCCAGTCATGAATCCAGATGTTTCTGCTTTTATCCCTGGGAATTTTATGGTATGGATATGCCAAGATTATAGCTTCAGGCTCAGCCTCTAGACAACTATTTTTCAAATTCCCTAAATCAAAAAAAGGAAAGTGCCATGAAAAAAACTGGGCCTTACTGCATTTAGCGTGCCACGATGGAAATCAAACCACAGGACAATATTGCTCAAGGTTCTGGATCTGCGTTGATATAGTCTCCTATGTCACAGCAGAAATCACAGCCCAGATCATGCTGTTTTCTGCGTTCTCGGACACAGACTCTTGCCTTTAGCACATCTTCAGCTTCTTTCCATTCACCAGCCTGAGGTTAGGAACAAAGACACATGTGGTTCCAAGATGCTTACACTGGGGAAAAAAATAAAAATATATTACTCACTGCAAGCCAGAGTCACTGATGGTGCATTTAAATGAGTGAAAATGCTCCCGTGTATGTCAACTCCCCAATGTCACCACAGGTACTCTTCCCAGTCAAAACTGGTTCTGAAATAAAGATAGTGACAAAATGTACCCTGCCCTTATGGGGACCAGGTGAATAACACAAGTGTCTGCTGTGTTGGAAGCAAAGCAGTGACAAAAACAGCGTGAAACAGAAATTAAAATAACCTTAATAACCTTCCTTTCTGCACTGCCTGACGTTTCCTTTGGGCACTCGCATTTGGGGCATCCTGGGTTTCTGCCCCGCTCCCACTTTGTCAGCACGAGGATACTGGTTAAATCTGGTGTGCAGTGGTGGCCAGTGCGGTGGCTTGGATATGTCCCCTGTTGGGAATAGCTGTGTCCTTCCAAGTGCCCCAAGGTATCTCAGAAGCACAAGAGCAGCAACCACAGGAGATGCAGAGAACAGTTTTCATTGGCCTTCTGGCAATAAACCATAAGCATCCTCTGTGGCCACGCTGTGCACAAAAAGGATGTGATGTAAAGGTCAATTTTAGATCTTCCACCAGGACACTCCTTGCCGGCTTCAAGTGCCCACCAGCTGGGCCCTGGTTCTGCCTCTGCTGTGCATGATCCAACCCCTTTTAAAGCCACTCTCTGTACATTGCACCAGGGAGAAACATGGAGCAGTTATTCCAGCCTGGTAGAGGAGAAGAACCCAAGAGGTTCAAGCACAGCAGCTAGTTATTGCTTGCTCCAACTGCATTAGTCCTTTACCTACAGAGCTGTTGGATCAAAGGAAATTGAAATTACTCTCAAAAGCTCTTCTAAGATTTCCCCCAGCATGGAAAAGCCTCTCAGCTGGCACAAAGGATGGAGCTGGCTTCACAGCAAACCCCTCCAGGTCAGGGATGCGCCAGGACAAGGAGAAGGTGCGAGAGCCTGCGAGTGGGTGCTGAGGGCTGAGCACCCAGCATCGAGACAGCCTGCACTGGCTCAAGCAAGGCTTTTCACCTGCCTACCCCAGAGCTGAGCTCAACCACACCAAAATCCTGCTGCATGGAGCTGCTGTGGGCAGGGGTAGGTGGTAACTCGGTACAAGGTGCCACCAGTTGGGGTGACAAGCCCAGGAGTCTGTATGGTGTCACAAACAGGAGGCAGCAAGGGAGCAGCAGAGTTAAATCTGGACAACACATTTGAAGGGAAAAGCACTTTCCTTGCTAATATCATGGATCAAATGTGCTGTGCAGGGCTTGCAGAGGGTGCACATTAAGTATCCCACCAGCACAGTAGTCCTGCCAGTTCCTATCACATTTTCTGCTTTATAATGAGGAACTTTGTTATTATTCCAGTATGCAGTTTAAATTTTAAAGGCCACCCACTGTACTTCCATGCTATATGACAAACTGTGTAAGTACACCTGTTCCAATTTACTCTTCTAGTATTTTTAGTAAAATTGTTTCAATGACTGTCTTCCCTGTAAAAAATAAAATCCACATTCTTCTTTAATAAGTTCATGACATTCAAGCTACTAATTTTTCTTACCATCACATCCCTTTTTGGACACAGAATAAAGGAGATTGAGTATAAAAAACAAGGGGTTTTTAATCCAAGTTGGAAATGAAGAAATACAAAAATACTGAGCTCTTTAAAGTTTTTGGTGTTTTTTTAAATCTCTCAGCATGTCAGAAAAAGTGATAAAATGCCTTGATTTTTTGTCTCCATTTCAGTGGGAGGCAAGTTTTGCCTTCAGCACATTGAGCATCACAGGCACCCCAGTGCAACTTGCTGCTGTCATTGCATCTCTTCTCCTTGGCCCAAACTGCTACTGCTCATTTGCTGGGGCCAACTGCCTGTATTACACAGTCCTGTTCCCCTTTCCCTGCACTGACTTCCCAAAACTCCACAAAGACCCATTACACTATGATAATCTGGTCTGCAAATACTGGACCCGTGCTTGAGTTTGGCCAAATTCTGTGTAGCTCTGGGTTTTGTGATGACTTCTGTGCGACTGCTCCAGTTTGGACAGTTAAACATCAGCATCACCACGGTAGGGAAGGTGGATTGCCACATGTATTGCCATTAACTGTGGCCAGGAGGGTGGCACGGCTGTGCAAGGAGAGGCATATCCTGAACACCCTCTCATCAGGATCAGTACTGCCCCTGAAATCATCTGCATCATTCCGTTAAATCACTTCATGAACTGGCAATTTGGCCCTTTCATACCCATTACCCCAGCTAAAGGGACACATCTTTAGCATACATAGCCTGGGCCTCTGCATTTAAAGGATGGGCAAAATTTTATAGAAGTTATACAGTTTGCTTTTGTCATTACAGAAAGCAAAACCTGCAGATTTGCCTTTCTGCTCTTCCTTATGACCGTCAACCCTGCCCTGCCATTAACGAACAGAGCTGTTGAAACAGAGAACAGCAAAAGAAGTGTGAAAACCACCATCCAGAATATATCATTTCTGCTCCAAGTAGAGCCTTTGGCAGCAGCACTTCAAAGCATGGGAGGTGAGGGCAGGAGGAACAGGCCAGAGCCCAAGCACTACGCTCCCAACCAGCTCCTGCATGAGGCAGAGCATCAATTTCCAGCTGCACTATCCCTCCAGCCCACACATCTCAGAGGAATCGCTGCTGGTTCAGGCACTGGCAATTTTTGCTGTGCTGAGGAAAATCTCACCTTCTGTGCATCTGATCCCTTGGGGTTTTTTTTCCTTCCCTTTAACATTAGTTTGGAGCCAGTCTTGAATTCCCCAAAATAATGGTGTTGCCATGAGAACAGCCCAGCAGTGAACTCCTCCAGGGCATCTGAAGAATCAAAACATGACCAGGGCTTCCTCCTGCTCCAGCGTCACATCCCATGGTACCACAGTCCCATTCTATCCTCTCTCTCCTCTCATGCTGAAGGAGACTGCAAGTGACTTTGGGCAGAGCTCTGTCTGCTCTGGCATTACTGGCATTCACTGACTGGTAAGTCCTGCTGCACAGGGGTTGTATGAGCGGGTATCAGACCATGGTACCAGCTTATGGTGGGGGGAGAAAGGTCAAGAGGGTCTGCAGTCTAAAGGGCTGGACAGCTGTTGGATTTTGTTAATCCCCTAAGCTTTATTAATAAAGACTGATAATTTTCATGCGGTCCCTGGTATGTCACAGAGCATATGAAACGATCCTTTGTTATTCACAGTCACTGAATTGCTTCCAATTAGTTTAACTTTTTCCATCAAAGCAAGATGAGGCACTTACGTTGTTTCTTGAATAATGGTGGATGAACCTTCATTCTG
>WTSP01003180.1:133750-181957 GCA_025331215.1 Actenoides lindsayi
TACCCCTGGCCCAGCAAAGCATGCATAAGGCCCCACCGAGACCAAAAGTGTCCCCAAAGGCATCCTACCCTGGAGCAGGACAGGATACCAGCCCCTTGCAGAATCAGGCCCTGCTGCCCAAGCATTTTCTCCCACAGGTAGCACATCCAGTACCTTACCCAGAGACCAGCTCCAGCCGAGCACCCAATTGATACATCTCTTTTGAGGCTGTTCCAAAACCCCTTGCAGCCCTTCTCTCTGCCCTCAGACCATGATTTACAAGGGTTATCCATGGATGCTGCTGCAAGAAAAGCCCAAGAAGCTTTTGTTGCGGTGCCGCAAGTGGCACAAAACCAGCAAAATACTCTTTGCTTACCTGATCCTCAGGAAAGGGATACGAGCAGGACACGCAAACAGCCAGCAAGCTCTGAAGCAGGACCTGAGGAGGCCGTGTGGATGTGTGCCAACCTGACCATGGGGTTTCATTTAACAAGGACAGATTTAAGTGTGGAAATCAAATATGGAACAGCCACAGCCAGCATTGTCTGCATTCTTGGAGTGGCACTAAACTACCAGAAAGAAAAGAACCAAGACACTGGCCCAGACATGCTCCAGCTGTCTGTGACTACCTCTTTCCTCCTCCACTCAATGTCACTATTCAGCTTGTTTTCATTTCATTATTTAATGTTATTTTTTCAACCTGGGAAAAGAATAGAAAAAGGGGGAAGAAGAAAAAAGTCCTTAAAATGCTTTGGGGTTTATTTTTAAGAACTAGACCATTTCTTTCCTTTTTATCAGAGATAAAGCACACGAGGCCTATGGTATTATGAGGTCAGCATTTGTTTCTCAAATAAGCTCCTTTATCTCAGAGGCAGCAGAATTTGCATTGCTGTGGTTATTCATGTATGTCGTGCTCATTTAGTGCCGAGCAACTCGCAATTAAATAGCCATAGAAAACACCCACAGGGTGAGTGAGCAACAGCTGCCTACAGGTAACCTTAAATTTCATGCACTCACTTGCCAAATGTTTCAGCTCTAGCCATATAAATCCCCATTTGCACGTGGGAGCAGGGCAAGCCCTTTCCTCTGTCATCGTGGGTAGGTAAACAGGAGGCTCTCCTTCACCAGGCACAGCAGAATCTAGCTTTTAATGAGTTGGTTAAGAGCCTAATGCTGCAGATGGCTATTAACGGGAATGCTCCTCAACCCACCACAGGGTCAGCCCTTCCTTCCCTCCTCTGCCTTCCTCTCATGAGCACAGCTTATCCATTTTTAATGTTACAAGAACTCGCATCCAAGACCTGATAATTATTTATTCCCCCTCTCTCTTCACCAGTTTTACTTGACAGGGAAACACCAGCATGCACCTCCCACCTCCCCATCTGGGGACACTCCACCCTATGAAAAAGCCGAACTCTTGCCAAACGAAGCACCAGTATGGTATAGTCTGCCACTGAGCGTAGTGGGAATTCTCAGTTTGTACTGGACTTTTCCAGGAAAGTCTTCCCTCCATTTTGATGCTGATACACTTCAGCACAACCGCAAGTTTTCAGTGGAGCTTCAAGGGCAAAGCAGGATTCAGAGGGTTTCTTACCATTTCATTTGTCTTCCTTTTCTGGACAAAGGCAGATACACTATCCCAGGAGATCGCTTCACACCAGCTTTTGCACACTCCTACAGTATTCCTGGGAGGAAAAGCTCAGATATGCTTTCATGTGAGTTGTTTTCTCCAAGCATCATTTTGTAACATCCAAAGCAGGTCTGTAATTCTAAATTTGGGTATTTTAAGCTCCAACTAAGATTTTTGAAGTGCGTATGCGATAATCGCTCGCTACACGCAGATTGTTGCTTCCGAATGAACAGCATTGCTCTAATGATTTGCGTGAAGTTTTAACCTTAGTTTTACCTTATTCCAGACAGTTCAGCAAGGAGAGAGCTTTTCCTACCTTATACTCCAGCATGGTCCTCCCCTGGGCTGGCTGGACCTGAACATGGCATTCACCAGTGACACTGGAGACATCAAACATAGCAATCTGCTCCCCAAGGCACTGAGCTGACCCTGCCAGGCAATCTGGGGGGCTGAGTAAGTTTTAAAGCAGACTGGAAGATAGGGAAGAAATTTTGGAATGTTTCTTGCAATTATGTTCTTTCCATTTTATGGCATTCAAATGAGATCACTTCCTCTTTCACCCTGACTTTTTTACCTTCTAGTAGTTTTTAATTTTTGGTTTAATGAAAATTAATTCCCATACTAGAATCTAATTTCCGTTCATTAAGGATAAAGGATGATGATTTCAAGCAACAGGTTTCTCCAAATCCAGAAACCCTAAACATATGCTCAACACCAAGCCTATGAGTAACTCCATTTACCTTAATACGTGTGCTTATCTCCAAGCATGTGCTTAAGTGGTTTTTTGGCAAAAGCTAGAGTGCTTATCCCTTTCCAGATGACCTTATTTAATATTTACAAGTATTAATCTGCTGAATAACTATGAACACCAAGAAAAAACCCCAAACCATTGACTTAGCTCGACAAAGAGCTTTTCCAAATATGATTTCTACATTACCCAGAAGGGTCAAAGTATTGCATGCTCAAGGGCTGACTCTAAAGCCACAGGGAGAAATCAGTGGATGGGTGTTGACCAGTTAGGGGATGGGATCTCCTGTGAGCAGAAACATCTTTCTGGTTTTGGCACTGTGTCTAATAGGAATAACAAAGTCTCTAAAATGACATTAAGAAAATTTGGTTTATGTATTGACCTCCTGTTAACCTCCAGCACGCTTAGAGGAAGCTGTTAATTTAATGGTTGCGTCAGAAAGATATGGCAGAACGTGTATTGCTGAGCAACGAAGGAAATCTCCTATGTCCGCCTTAACACCTGCACAGGACAACACGAATGCAGGGACCTCTGTACAGAGCATAAATTTAAGGAATCTGCCCTTGACAAGGAGAAAGTTTTCAAATAAAAGTGGTAGTAGCCAATACAGTCTCTAGATGCAGGTTTTGATATCTGCCTCCACATCCTCCAGCAGCAAAGCCTGTCTAGACCCTACATGTCCCTACAATTGAATTTCATCCAAAAGGGATAGATGGATCCTCTCCCACCACTTGGAGGTAAGAGGCTGCACACAGGGTCTTACCTCACCCTGTTGTAAAGGGTTCTCAGCAGCCCTCAAGAACCAGAAAAGTTTATTTTGTTATTAAGCCTGAGCACTGCCTTGATTTCACCACAACTAAATTTGATTATAGGTGGTATCCATTTTACTGAGCATCAAACTTATATTGTGCATATATGCAAAAGGTAGAAGTGGAAGATAAACTGTAAGACACTTATCTAAAATGAGATGTTTGACTTTAAAATGTAGAAAGATATAAAGGCTCCGATTCAGCAAGATACTCCAGCACACACCTAGCAGCAGAGACATGGACAATGCTGTTGAACTCAGCCTGACAAGTGCTGTAACGAGGATTATGATAATCAGGATTCATTACAAGTTGGATGGGATCTGAAATACAACTATGGTGTGAAATAATGTTTGTCATCTCTGAATGCCAAGACCTCGCTTGAAGCAATGAAGCCATAGCCTTTCCATTGCCTGCTTAGACACTGCCTCATATTTATACCCTGGAAAACATCTTCATCTGCAAAAGCAAAGTAGAAAGATTATTTGGGTTGTTGCATTGCTTAAGAAGAAAAACTTTATCTGTCTGTGTCAGGCTGGTACTAACACTCAAGTTGTGTCCCAGCTCACTGATCCACATTTGATGCTTCTACAGGTTTGAGCACTGATCTTCCAGGCATGAGATCGCAGACATGTGTCCTTGACTCTTGCAACTCACATCATTGCTCCAAATGTCATTCCTGATTGTGGTTCATTCTTGCCTTTGACTCATTTTTCGTTAACAGCCCACCACCTCTGTTCATCCAGCCTCCTCATCTAACTCCTGTGCAACCATCACTGTCCTTTCCCTGACTCTGCTTCCCACCTCTTCAACCTGTGGCTCAGTCAGCATCATCCTTCAATGCATTATCCTGCTGCTTACATTTTTCATCTGCTAGCTCCTAACAAGAAATGGGAAGTTCTTTGCAGCTTCAGCCTACCTAACCTCCTAAGGTCTTTTTACCCAGAGAGACAATAACTACGGTTCAAGCCAAGATACTATCTCTTCCAGACAAGGGAAGTCTGGCAACCCTGATAGCTAATGACCTACGTAAGCCTGTGCTACAATTTCACTTTCCATAACTCAACAACAGTTCCTAAACTGTGTGGAAATGCTATATGGTATTTATGGAAACATTAATGTTATTTAGATTTTGGAAACAGTAACACTGTTGTCAGTGGTCTTGGTTAACCGCAGTCTGGAACTATCATATTCACTTGATAAAGCTTAGAGATGTTTAGTGACATTGCTACCAAAACAGAAAGGAAGAATTTGTGAAGCATTTCAGAAAACAAAATCCCTCCTGAGTGCAGGTTCACCCTGATCTGGCTGCAGTCAGTGCAGGTGTCCATCTGCACACAGAGCAGACAGCAGAATTAAAGCCTAAACCTATCATCATTAGTCAGGCAAAATTACAGTGGGTGCTGGTCTGCTCAGCTGAACCGAGTGCTTTATGGCAGGTAATCAGCACGCTCCTGCCTGATAACCTTTGCAATCTCTTGGGTTTCCAGTCAGCAGTTCTGCTCATGTGGGCAGCAAGCCTACAAAATCTATTTTCTCTGCAAGTGTTATAATTCCTGTTTCAGTTCAGCATGCTCCTTATTGAACTGTCATTGCCCACAAATGAGTTTTCTGAGTAATTAATACTGCAGGGACTCTCAGTGAAGATGCCATGTAAGATTCCGCTACAGCAGCTTCAGGTGACATTACCAGTTTGCCACTCTTTTCCAGCTCTTCAAAAATAGGCTCTGATTTGTCCTGTTAAGGAGGCATCATAAGTAGTGCTACAGCACTGAGACACAGCTTATTTTGCTTGCTTAAAAAAACCACCCCAAAACTTTTGCACTAGACATGCCATTCTAAGCAAAATCCTCCAATTATCAAGTCAGAAGGAAATCATTAGCAGTAGCAGCACCCCAGCTTTCCACTGGTTGCCCTCTTGTCTCTGGGTGGTGTTTTTCATGGACACCTTACCACTGCTGTCACCTGTGTAACTCCACTGCTAACAGCAACCAGGAAAGCAAAAATGAAGTGCTGACAACTCTTGCTTTGACCAGAGCAAAGGAGATTGAGCTAAGGAGATTGAAAATATCCTGGCTACTGTACAGCTGTAAGTGGTAGAGCCAGAAGAGTGGTAAGTGTGAAGGTGTGTGAAGGGAAGGATGGGATCCAACTGCCAAGACATGTTGAGTGCACAAGACTGACCTGAGACCACTTGCTCCTCACACAGATGGTGGGGTTTAATTCTGATAATACATCATGTAAATAAGCAAAGCCAAATAATCCCTATACAGGAAAAGCACTAAGGAAGCTGTGGTTACCAAATGTGCAGTGCTTACAGATTTTACTGAAGGCTTGGAAACGTGGGCTCAACAAACTAGCAGTTAAAGGACATTTTCAAGCATGTGAAGTGCAATTGTGTTTCTTTGTGCACAAGGAGGTTATACAAGTTCACATTCCCCAAAACCAGCTAAGAGCAGCCTGGTTCTGCTGGGGGGGATGGTACATGGGGGTGGTTCACCACCACACCACGCTGTCTGCCCGGCTGCAGCCCTTCTCAGCCAACCCCGACATTCCCAGCCAAGTTCAAGCTTTTATGTTTGACTCACCTCAGAAAACATCGGACATTAATCCTGCTATGCAGGTACTAATAACAGAGAAGAAAACATCGTTAAAGCCCCTATCAACCTTTTCCTCCTCAGGACACCTGATTTATTATTGACAAAGTGCTTCCTGCTTTGTGTTAACATCCGACTGCAAGTACAGATCAGGAGCAAGGAGCAGTTCATCTCATCTTTTACCTTCGGGGCAGTTAAGCTTAAAGTCAAACCACATAAAGGAGACAGCATTGGCCTGATTTTTATGGCTCTACAAAAGTTGCCTTTATCGTATTGGATGGAAATTTTTGTAACTGGCTCTGATAATTAATTGGAAGCTAATCCAAGAACAAATAAGTGAGCATGCCACAAACTGTATACAGAAGGAAGACTGCAGAAGAAATTCAAGAAAGAAGTTTTGCTGGCAAAGACCAAAGAAAAAGTAAAGGCATTAGTTAATAGCCATATTTTCTTAAAACAAGAAGCCCTTCTTTTCAAGGCCACAGCTGATGAATAAGAATCTGATGAGACCGATTCCAGTAAAGCTCCCTTGAAACAACATATGTGTATACCCTCAGAGAGAAAAGGATTTCAAAACATTGGCATTATTATGCATGATTCTGAAAATTCTTCATTACAGTAACTTCTCTATTGTGTGACTAGCCTTCAAGGAGAAAAACATGCACTTAATCCAGATTAAATAAACAATCTGACTGCAAAGCTGGTGTAACATTCTTTTTTCCTGCAAGTTACCAGCTATGAGATTTATCTCAATTCTACTGAAATCTTTGACTCAACTGAGCTAATAATTGTCCCATTTATGGAAGCTCAGACCCAGCAGAAAATGAAGATGCTCACATAATTAATAGAGTGCCTGGTTATTAGGTATCTGCCTCGCACAGCAAATTCCCATTCACACCAGTAACACTGTTACTGAAGTGTCCATGCATGGCAGAAGTCATGTACTTCATAAACAGCTCAAGGCCCCAGATACTGAGCTAGGCAACAGGCAGAAACAAGAACAAAGAAGAACAAGTACATGATGGAAAAGTTTGAAATCCTGGCTCTTTCCAGAGATTTAAGACCTGGAGTGAGGCTTTAGGGTGCCACTGGCTGAAAGCGGAACTGGCAGTTGCTCTTGCAGAGGGCTAAGCAGATCTCACTCTTCTTTTAACACCTAATTGCCAGAGGAGGGACTGATGCTGACAAGGTTTGCTGCAGGCTAGAGGCTAAAGCCAAGAAAGTGAGAAACACAAATATTATACCCTCAATTTCTCGGAGGTGTGCATGTGGGGGTGTCAGCAGCAGCCGAATTCTGTTTAAAGAGTAGGGGGAAAGGTGATTTTGGAAGTTTGGTACCTCTGTCCTTATTGGAAACCTCACCTGAACCTCTGTCAGCAGAACAATGGTGCAAGGTGAGAAGTTTCTGCCTTGAGCCATGGCACCTCTCATCACAAGATGCCTGGTGGCAAGCAGGAACAAGAACTCTAAGTAAAATTAGCTCTTGTGTGGGAGGACTACCTCAAGGGCCATCTTAGAGGATTTAAATAGATCCTTACAGGATTGCTTCGAAAGGGGACAGAAGCTTTTCCACAATACCAACACCAGCTATTGCTGCTGGTCTCCCCCATGGGGACTGGGCTTTTGCCCTGTGGAACTAACCCAATAAATCTGGTCTCTTACGTGCAGCCTAGTGACTAGTTAGGCTGAATAAACCCTTAGTAATCCCATTTCCACCCACAATTTCGAAGTGCTGACCCCTGACGGGATCTACCCCTCAGCTGACTTGGAGGCACAAGGGAATTGATCTCATGAAGCTCTAGGAAAATTCCTCAGGCTGGAATGTCTGCCCTGGTTGCACTTCATTAACATCAACAGATGTGTTCTAGCTATGTTTTATAATCAGAATATAATTACACAGAACGGCTTCTTCTGTGCAAAGCCAGTTTAATGATTTCTGCTGCAGTCCATAGCCATCGGGGCTGCTGATACAGAAATGCTCCAGTCTGAGAAAATCCTCAGGAAAAAGCCTCAAAGCAAGGGTGGAAAGTAGCACAGTTTAACTTGGAATACCTCACTGACTGGGAAAATTCCCCCAAACAGTTACAAGACAGAATGGGAAAATATCAGCTATAGCTGAAGCCTTGTGTAGAGATGGGCAGTGCCATAAGGGACTGAATAAATGGGTGCCATGCAGTAGCTTCCTAACAAGTCTGCTGCTTTTGAGACTAAATACTGTCTCCTGGTCTGAATCAGAAACTGTACCTCTACTGCCTTAGTCTTTGCCTTCTGTTCTCACCCCAGCACGGGTATCTAAGCATGAGGAGTCATGAGGTACCTGAGTCACATTAACAGCTCAGTGTCACCAAAAGCAGCAGTGCCAGTCTCAGCCAGATAGTCCTACCGATTTCCTTGCACCTTGCCTGTCTGACCCCTTGGTGAGATGATTCAGCTTGCTCAACCATCCAAACTATTCAGTCTCCTGTGCTTTTGGAGGGCTCCTGCCCTGCCCACGCTCAGAGCCGCAGGGCAAAGGTACGTGACACACGGACAGCCAGTGGACCAGCTCCAAAACAAACGCAGCTCGGCTAGCACAAGAAATAGGAAAAAAAAAAAGCTAGACACATAATACATACCCCAAACACATTTTCCTACCTTTGTGGGATTAAAACCCCTCCTTGCATGTCTAGTCTTCTGCTCTGAAGCTTGTTCCTCTGTGTAGGCAGGAGACTGCTGTAAAAAAGGAATACTTTATTATAATAGAGAGTATTCCTGTCTCTTCCTCCCTCACCTACCTACTTCTTTTGGAAAGAGCACATCCCCCACATTTTCCTCTCTCCTTTCCTAAAAAAGGGGGGGGGTCTCTCAAGTATTTTTCTTTTAAAAGTCAGCTTGCCAACCCATTTGCCAGTGAGTTTGAATGAGGACCATCAGGCAATGCCTGGCACCCTTATATAAACCTCAGGCAGCCTCCAACACTGTCTCTGGTTACACCACCCAGGCAAATCACCAAAGTTTAGTGACACCTTTTGTTACCCCTGTGCTAGGTGCAGATGTTTCTCTGCATTTCTAGGGAAAGCAAAGACAGCAGAGGAAAACAAGTCCCAGATCTCAAAGAGTGTTTGAGCTTGACATGGCTGCAGACACCCCTGTTACTGAGCTCTGCCAAGTGAGACTTCCCACATTATCACAGGAGGCTCATCTCAGGAAACCTACCTCAAATTTAGTTTCATTTTATGAAGTCTGCCATCGCCATCCTTCTTCCCAGTGGAGGTTTGTTTTTGCTGGGAATGTGCTAAGTCTCACACATATTGCTGTTACTGCGTGGCTTTCCCTTTCTCTCATGGCTCCTAAGCCCAGGAAACCTTATATTCAGGTAATAACTATTATAGACTGGTTACAGTCAGATATAGCAGAGAATATTAGAAAAGCCTCAGATAAACCTTCGGTGTCAGACATCTGTACCCACTGGGGGCCATTGAAAAAGACAAACTTGCAAAAAGTGAGGAGAAAAGATGAATATATTGGATTTTATTAGTCTACATGTACCAAGATAGCAAAATACTGATTTCATGAGCCTATCTAAAAGCAGTCGTGCAGCAATACCTCTAGGTTGAAGGATTCCCACAGATAGTTAGACAAATGCCTTATAAAAATAGCAGTAATAAAATACAAGTGAAATGACTGCACTGATACCCACCAAGCTCACATCATTAAGTCACAGTGCTATGAGGTTAGTGGTAAAGCGATTCTCTTGTTTAAATCTAAACTGTTAGTCTTTTCAATTTCAAGAAGCCTGAAGGACTCTTCAAGAGACTCAGATACTAACAGCTGACTAGAAATGTCACCACTAATTCTTTGCTGTGCTCCAGCCTCTAACTGACAGCATTGATAAAGGATCCAAAACAACGTTTATCTAAGTCACTTTTGTTGTCTAGTCATGGTTTTAGAGAACAACATTCAGATTTCAAATGATGCCTGCTAAATTCCAAGGGGTTTGGAACTTCATTTTGGGATACTATTCAGAATACATCTGAGAACAATTAAAACCTGAATTTTAACTTCAAAGTCCATTCCCATTTTTCCTTTCCATGACAGTGTTATTGAGATCACAGCTAGACTATAAATTCAGAGAAAACTCAAGAGAAAGTGCTTTCTTCATTTCCCCTCTAGGAACATCAAAGAGCAGAGGTGACTTTGTGCTCCACAGTGTCCGACCACCAAGCCCTACCCAGGTGATTCAGCATGATGACAAACAGGTGACAGGGCAGCTGGCACAGCACTGGGTACACCAGGAGCATCATTTCAGCAGCTGAGCCAACAACACAGCTCAATGAATCACAGAGGAACGTCTCGGCTCCTATGCCCTCCTCACAGGTCTACAAGCCCACACCATTCTGTGCCCCACATCTCTAACCAAGGTGACTTCTCTGTGCTGCCTTCTCCCAGTTTAGTTCCTAGAAAAAGTGCTGAACTAAATGTGTAAGTATGCTGATATTTCAGAAATTAGTGAAATTGGCAGCACCGAAAGAAATCGGGATCCCAGCTGAATTATCTGAGATACATAGAGTTTCTCTGACAATTAAAAGCAGAATCTCAGCACAGAGCAAGCACCAGGAGCTTCTAGTAACATGTTCAGTTGCTCTCACTTCATTCCCAGTTTACACAGGTAAGGGAGATGAATGACTGAGGGGCATTGCATCCCAGAGTCTTGGAAAATGTTCTGTTGTTCACAAGACCAGAGATATATCCCATCATGGAGTCTCCTTCTGAGACAGTCAAAACCCACCTGGATGTGTTCCTGTACAACCTGCTCTAGGTGACCCTGCTTTAGCCGTTGTACCAGATGATCCCCAGAGGTCCCCTTTCAACTCTCAAAGTAATCAATATTAGAATCATGGAATGTATGCAAAGCAACAGAGACACAGTTACTCAAAATTTCACATCCTTTAGTGGGCTGCTGTACCCCATCTGGGGAGGGTGATGTTAAAGCCCCTGGTAGTTTTGCCACACTCCTATTTTCTGTGGAGCTCTTGAGGAGAACATTTGACTACTATACTAGCCCTGGCTGCAAATGTATGGAAACCCACTGTATTGCCACAAATCCTTCACTGTGCAGCCCTAAGGAAGAGGAATCCCAGTTCCCAGCTGCAGCAGACAGGCTCTGGCTCTCACAAAGGGGAGCTAACAGGGGCTGGCTGGCTGAGACACGCAGGGTTCATCTGCACCACGTAACGAAGCCCCGCAGAGGCACTTGCTTGCACAGTAGACTCTGGACACAGTTAAAATGTAAGCTGTGTTTTGCTGGGGATTACCATGTTGTTACTGGTTCCCCAGATAGCATCAGCTCCGAAGTGTAGATACTGCCTAGGGGAATGCTCAAAGAATCCAGATGCACTCCTCAGCTTTAATGCTTTTTCCTTCCCCAAAAAATATTGCTATAGATTTTCTACAGTGACAGCCATGACTCAGATATCTCAGCAAAGAAGGAGAAAGGTTTATTTGGTGTGTGCCTGCATTTTTCATCTGAACAGTAAAAACCAAGAAGAGAGCACTTGGCCCTAAATATTGTAATTTGCATAAAATTATATGAAAATACTGCATAGTACACAGCAGCCTCTTGCCATCAAGACTTTTCTTAGTAGTTATGCTACTAAAGAATATTTAAGGGAACAATATACAACTTGTCATTTGAAGGACTTTACAGTAGACCATAGTAAAGTTTTCTGAGAGATGTGACTCTGGACTGGTGCAGACAATCTCTTCCCCAGTACGTAGCTTTAAGTACCAGAAAGGAACTTCCATATGGACAAGGGGTGGTTAAGGAAAAATAAACAGACTGGGAGGCATTTATATGAAAAGCACTTAATCTAATCTCTGTAGCTAATTTAAGAACTCCTAGGGAAAGAGAAGGTACAGATAAGGAATCTTAATGAGGTCAGGCCAAAAATCAACACATGATCAGCCATCAAATGCTTGCTGACTGCTGCCTGTTCATTATATGTGATGAGTTTGACAGCTTCTCAAGAGGAGAGACCATTACAAAAATAGCAAAAACATTCCACTAAAAAAAACCACCAACCAAGCCACTATTAAAGCCTTAGTAAACAGTAAAGCCTGGTAAAGCATTGTTAGTCATCGCTTAAGTATTGCTAAGCAACGCTTTATCCTCCTTAGGACTGGATTAGCTTCATCACAGCAATAACTAACAGCCCTTCATCCTCTCTCCCAATGCTTAGTTTGAAGTGCTATGTAATTTTCTTTGAAACTCAAGCGAGAGCTGCCACTTGAATTCCCAGCCCCTGCCGAGGCGTGGGGAGCACCACGGCCGCAGGGAAACCTGCCTGCAGCTCCCAGGCAGCCTCAAAAGCCAGGCCCCGGGACATAACTAATTCATCTTAAAAGACAGGCAATATTTATTCACCCTCACACTTTAATTCTTTGCTGGTGGTCAGCAGCAGCTGATATCCCTCTTTAGTACTGACTTAAGGAAGCCCAGCCTTGCTCTTGCCCGAAGCCAGACTAGCTGCTGTCAGGGTTTCTACTAAGGCTCTATTTACCTGCAGTAAAAGAGTGAAGCCAGGAAACTCCTGGGCACAGACCTCCCTGGACTATTGCTCTAAGGTAACACTTAACTGCTAGGCATTGCTACTGTCTTTCAGCTTTATTTTGTAAGCCATTTACATTTGTAGGATCTCAGCAGGACCTCCAAAGTGCTGCTTCTCCGGATACTAGCAATAAAACACCTAGCAGGGTGAATTCTCTCTCTCTCACCTAGTCTAACCTCTAAGCAATCTCCAAAGGAAGACAAGAGTAATAATGGACTTGGCCTACCTCAGCCTGATCTGAAGCCCAATTAGAGATCAGAGCCAACAAATTGATACTTCAGAAAAGCCAAGGAGCCTTAGAAAAACAAGTTAGGTGGGTCTTGCAGGTCTGCCCTAGTGCTGCTGCTGCCCCTGTGGTCAGAGGCACTGGGGAAGCAGCATCCAGCAACCCACCCACTTTCCCAGGCTGTAGCCAGAAAGGGTGGGGAGCTCCCAGACACCTTCCCAGCCTTTCTTTAGCTCCATCTCAATTTCATTATAGCTATGATATGCATAGATATTCTAACAATAGCACTCCTCAGCCTACATGGTGCTTTAACAAAGGTACAGACACATTTTTTTTTTAGGCTGAGAGACATGGCTTGTCACCAGCCAGACCCACAGCACAGCTCTCATGGGTGGCTAGGATTTACTCATGTAGCCATCTGCTTCAGTGGGTAAAGGGATAATTTTCTGTGAACTAGAATTACTTGCTCACTTCAAAAGTTAAAGCCTATGTCTACAGGAGACACTTGCTAACAGTCATTTTAACTGGAGGGGTGGGGAAATCACTTAGAGTGAGAAACATTGCTTTTCAGTGAAACCAAGGTGACAGTTACAGAGATATGTATGTAGATATTGCACCTGTCAGAATGACCTTATCAGAGCAGGAAAGAGATGCTATAGAAGTCAAAATCCATTAGCTATTACTTGTATTTTAGTAAGAGCTCAAAATATAGATGCCCTTCCTGGGGCAGACAGTGTCAGCTTGTGTTCTTACTCACATGGGTGAGGGGATGTTCTCGCAGGATTAGCAGGGCTACCATCAACACAACAGTCTGGGGAACTCCTCACTGATTTAAACAACTCATCTCCCAGCTCATGAAGAGAAAGGTGGTGTTTTGTTTGATTGGGTTTGTTTCATCTTTATTTCCTGAAAAGACAATGCACATCAACAACATAAGAGAGGGTTTCATTTTGTTACAGCAAGGGGCTCCAGCTGCTCCCAGAGGGAAGGGAACCAAGGCCAACCCCAGTAAGGGCACTGCCTCACTCCCACAGAGCCTGAGCACAGCAGCCAGAGCCAGCAAGGGAGGAAGAAGTCCAAGGGCCACACAAGGAGCCCAGCTGGGAGCCAAAGGAACTAGGACTAGTTGAGCTACAACACACATGCAAGGAGCCATCCAGGAGACAGGTACTTACACCATCAGTCCAAGAAACACAGACATCTAGAAAGCTGCAGATTCCTGCAGCACAGCTCAGAAAAGGAGTAAGAGCCCTGGGCTGAGCTTAAATAGAGTCCAGGACCCATGATCAGGGTGTGGGCGAGGTCCCAGGTGAGGCTGCTCAGGGCCATTATATCCAGGTGAGGCTGCTCAGGGTCATTATATCCACGTGAGGCCCTGACACGTATACCTGTTGATGATATTCATTTTAAATATGGTGCATGAAGCCATAGTGATTTATTCCTGTGTGAGACCAAAAGAAGACAACAATCACATGTCAGAATTTCCTCAGAAGAACCCATGAGAAAATCCTGTGGCTCCACTGTACTATGGATCTCTGTTTGTGAGCTGCCCACCCGCAGATGGAAATGCTGGGCTGGCAACAGGTAACTGAGCCGGTAACAGGCAGTGTCAGTGTAGCCAAATTTAAGTGATTTTTTAATTTTTTTTTCTGAAGTCCCAAACTTCCCAGATTAAAGCCACCTCAGAACAAGCACATCACTCAGTTTAAAAACTCAGCCCACCTTCACTTGGTTTGACTTTCTCTCACACCAACTCCCCTGGGGCAGAGCTCAGAGGAACAGAAATGCCTAGCTGTAGGCAGTCAGATTTGAGTAAGTGCATGTTAAATTTATTTTGCCTAAAATCCAGCATGTATGGATAATATAGCCCACCCTTCCTTCCACATCTTCCCTGTCTGGTGCCGTGTCTTCTTCCTTATCTTCAGCGAGCAGTTCTGACATTCTCCAGATACACACATGAGGTCATGCAGAGAATTTTGGCTAAGTACCCTGCTTATCCACCATGCTTGCACATAAAGGAGGCTGGAGACATCTTCCCATATTTGAACCAAGGGGAGAGTTCTATCTCTGCGGGAGCCCAAAGACACAATACCACTGTTTGCCTTATGCTGTTTCGCTGCTTAACGAGGCCCTTATGGCTTTCAAGGGAAAAGATTGCAGGGCTGTGCCAAAACTGGCAGCTTCCTGGAGAATTTGTAGCAGAAAACTTTAAACAGGTTGAAGGTAAAGAAGACACACAGTAAACCACGAGTCACAGTGAAGTGGAGTAATAAAACAGAAGAGAAGACTGGGAAAAACTGTGCTAAAGAAATGGTTTCTTTGGCGAAGGCAGACTGGGGCTTTTTGCAAATAACCCTGCTAATTAAACTGCTCCTACTCTATGTATTTTCTTTTTGCAAACTTGCTTTTCTCTGTTATAAAGAAAATGAAGAACTCACGTTTTCAAGCAAAGCTGATGTGCCAAATTGTGATCTCAGTGAAACTAGTGGAAACTCACATAAAACATTCCCTTAGGGGAATGGGAATTGTGGGGTTCGGGAAAGAGCCCCGGTCACACAAATAGAGTTTCATTATTTGGTATGTGAGTTCATTATAAGTGGGTTCAATTATATTTCATCAGTGAGGAGAAAATAGCCTTTTCATCCAATGTATCTAGTGGAGTTGAATGCTAAGCACATCTGATGGAGCTTTTGGAAAAAAAACAAAACAAAACAAAACAAGAACAGTAGCCATGTGAAAAAAAAAAAAGCCACAAACAAGATGACTACGGCATCTCGGCGCCTCAGCGAGGTCTCTTTTCTCACGGAGCCATCGGATAAAGAAGTGAATGAAGTACAGTAGCTTAACATGCACTGCATGAGCGTGTGCGGTGCCACATTTGCTGATTTACTAACTCGTTTTGTTTGAGGGGCACTTGAAAAGCTTTGACATTTACAGCTCTGTAGGCAAATGTGAAAGGAAAGAATAGACGCTGTATCTCCGAGCTCCCAGCTGCTGGTAAATGTCTACTCAGAGTGCCAGCAATCCACATGAAATCAGGAGGCACTCTCAGCCACAGAGCTTCCCAGGTTTGTCTGCGAGCGCTATTACAGCAAATATGTCAACAGTCAGTAGGGTTAAAAATGTAAATCAACCCCTCAGTGAGATGCAAAGTTTCTCAATGGAAAGTTGTAATGCCCTTACCACATCTTCTACTCCAGCACTGGGCAAGTTGGATTCAAAAAACAGTCCAGAGCCTGCAGTTAGCAGCTGTGTATCAGTTACTGAGCATACAGTGGGTATCCTAAGATACTTAAGCCGGAGGGGTTTTAGGATGCTTTCCCAGACTTCAATTGCTATGATAGTTTTGTTTCTATGTGAGTCACACACTATGCAAACGTCTGTTCTACTGTACGTCTCCTGCTTCCCAACGGCCTCACAGTTTTCAAGGATGTTGCACACACAGACGTACCAGAAGCAGGACAAGAAAGTCTCATGAAGTTTCAAGCACTGTACTGAGCTGTGTTATTTCTCATGCCTGTAGCTGTTACATTTTGATTTGTCAAGCCCCAAAGCTTTTTGCCTTCCTAAATCAATCAGTGGAACCCATTTTTGATAGAGTGAGAGTTTCAAAGCTCTTCAATTCAGCCTTCACAGTCTTGGTGTTGGGTTCTTTGGTACAGCATAATTTCCTGCGCTACCATGCGTTGCATCCTCTATTTATCTGCTGCTTGCTGCCAGGCAGCACCGTAAGAGTGTGCAGTTGTCCAGTACATCCAGTTATTTTCTGTCAGCCCTTCCCGCATATTTGGCAAGACCTTGCCTGTTCAGTTAGGATTTTTCACCCATGTGAGAAGTAGCACAGTAGAGACTGAGGGGAGGAAGGGAAGAAGGAGGGTGGAGCAGGAGGTGAAATGAGATGGGGAAGAGGAAAAAGCAGAGATAGCAATGGAATAGGAAAGCAGTGAAAAGATACAAGAAGAATACAATGATTAAGGCCAGCAGGGAGTGACAGAGAGATGATGACAACTGTTTTCACAAGAGGGATGGGGTGGTGTTGATTCTGTAACATATAGCCTGTGTGTGAAATGTTCGTTACAGATTTTTTTTGTGCGGTCTTGCTCAATTGGAAACCTGCATGGAAAGTAACTGCCTGCATTTCCTTCCCATGGACACCAGAACAGAGGGGAAGAGAGTAGAAAGTTGCATGCTTGGATGCCATCCACAATTAGAAGGCACTGTTGGTCCTGTAGTTCAGACATGGCCTGTCTTAAATACACTCATATGGAAAGTCAGCCTAACCCTCTGCCAAGCTGGAGAATTAATCTGAGAGGAGTTTTAAAGATGGTTTCAGAGGTCACTTAATGATATCCATTCTTCCAGTTACACTTTGTCCTCTCCATCATCTCAGAATGTGGAAGACAAACTTCTTAACAAAAGCATATGTGAATTTACCCTCCTCTTCCTCTAGGAAGAGCTCAGCTAAAACCACTCAACTACAAAGCGCATCCAGCCTTCCCTGGACAAGGCGTTATTAAGATCCATTACTTTCTGCTGCATTCGCATTCCCGATGCTTACAAAACAAGTGTTGGAGGGATGCCACAGGGTGTGTAGGCATGTGTCCATTATCCTTTCCCTTGCCCTGTGAACAAGGGTGGCTGCATGCTGAAACAGCTGATCTCTGGTTTTTCTTCTTCAGCTTTACAGTCTGGTCCCCAGTCCCTGCCTTTCCTGTGTGCAGTGGCTCTGCAGAAGGAACTTCCAGTTAGTTGCTAACTTTTGGGGAGGAGGCATCAATGGGAAATTCATTCCCTTCCGCAAGACTGCCAAAAACCCTGCTCCTGTTTCCCATCCTACTGCAAGAGAGGACAGCAGACATCCTTGGGAAAGTACATGACTCTTGTAGTGCCAGATGCAGCACCAGTGACTGAGTTGAAAAGTGTTACAGAAAAATGGGATAATTCATCTACATTTCTATCGAGATAGTATTGTTTAACAAATAAGGACAAATTCCCCAGAACTGTTTGCTGAAGCACAAATCATGCACAGTTTAGATTATTCTTAGAATATTTGCTTTATTCCTCCTCTTAGAAGTTCATATTTATCACATCTCACACTCAAAATATTTTTAATTAAGAAACAATGCTGTCAACACACAGTCTTTTGCAAACTGAAACAATGCAGTGGAAGAAAGGCTGCTTTCCTCATTTTCTGTTGCATATAAATGATGAATGCCAGGCTGTGAGAATGCCTTTTGAAGTACACAGTTGACCACTGCCACCCACCATGCCCAGATCACTTCTGATTCCCTCCATGCACAAATCAATTCCTCAGGCTTTATGTTTCTTGAAAATCTGTATGACATCTTTAGGTTGGAGATAAGGTCAACACCGTGCTCCTTGCCTCAGATGATGAGTTTCTAGGCTCGATTCATGTTGACTTCTATCAAAAGAGAATATAAAATAGGATTGTAACTGGCCTGCAAGAAAAAAAAAATTAAGTAAAACAAATCATTCTTTTCTTCTGCTCTGATGCTGGCAATAAACACCACTGTAGCTGTGAAATGCAAATGAGTAAGGGCTTTCACTCACTGACAGCAGACATCACATCACCAGAGAGATGGCCTTGAGATCCCTGCCAGTCGCAGTCACAAGCCATTCCTATGGCAACTAAAGCAGGGGCTTGCATGGAAGAGTAATACTGGGAAAAGGCTTATTTAATATGCTCTAGCAGCTGAAAATAAGACAAAAGTCAGCACCACAGGAGCAGCCTCATTTCTGAACATCACATCAAGGGCTTTGTCCCCTACAGGCAATAAGGACTGCTACCAGGTGACAATTCAGCTGAGCTCTGAGGACATACCACTGGACATCCCGCAGTCTTGGTCCTTGATTATCTTGCCCCAGAATCTGATTATACCACACAGTGACCTTAATCTGGCCCACACATACAAATTTCCTTCCCATAAAAAGGAAAATACAGAGAAAAGCCTGGAACTTGGGCACTGAGCAGACAATACACCCAGGCTGAGGAGCTGTCTGAACTCTACGAAACCTATGTTCCTCCTTCCAGACATAGCCAGGGGACTAAAACTGCTTCCAACACATCCTTTTACAGTCTACTTCTCACCCTGTAGATAGAGGCCTTTGCACAACAATGCTGAAATGCTGAAATGCTCCAGAATCTCAGAACTTCTTCCTGAGCTGGAAGAGAGCAGGTATGAGGGCATGCAGAGCAACTAAACTCTGTCCTGGACTTCATGTTGATGCTAGAGCTTGCTGCCAAGAGAATTAGAAGAGTGGTCCCACTATGTGAGGCACCACTCTTCAGGAAATAAAAGTTTGCCTTTGCTCCTTATGCCTTTCAAGCTCTTACAGATGGTAATTTTTTGTATGGATTGCTTTTTTCATACCCCAGCTTGAATATGGAACAAGCAGCACCCATAAGGACCCACTGTTTATTCAACATCTACCTTGCATTCTTTTACTTTTTATTAGCAGTGATTATAGGAAAGGTGAGCATCACTGAAAGTAGGAATAAGATAGCAAAGTTTATGCGTTAAAAAGAAAAACAGTGCACAAGCATTAATTAAATTCCAATAGGAAAACCATGATTTTCTCTGAATATTCCAAAAAGAGGTTTAAATAAGGCAGGAGCTTAAATTTACAATAGCGTTTCGATGTTGCATTTAGTAAATATTAACAAGGAATTAACTACATAGAAGTAAACCAAGTTTAGTTAGTAGAAAAAGCTCTTAAAGAAGAAAAAAGAGTAAGAAAAAAAAAAATAAATAAAAAATCCATCAAGCTGAAGTATTTGTAGCAATTTAAACTAAAGCAGTGAGATGAGAAGTGTGCCTGTCACCGCTGCTGCTCTGGAGCTCACCCCCTGCACTCCCAGCCGGCCGCGGGCTCGCAGCGCACCGAGCTCAGCCCGCCTTTCTGCAAGCAGCAAGAAACCCTGGAGAAACTGTGACTGCCCAGTAATGAGAGCGGCCGAGAAGAGAGTACTGAGTTAGGTAAGAAGCCCAGACACATTACAAAAGGAAGAGGAGAACTAGTGTAAGTAATCTTCCGTGAATCACGGCCGGAGCAACCTTGGAAAAAGAGCTTATTATCTGATAGTTACAAGTGTTGGGGAGGGACTGGATCACCAGAGGACATCTGCACAGTGTTTTCATCAGCCTAATTGTGCCAACATTAACATTAGCCAACAGGAACTGAGCTCAGTGCATTAAATAAACTTGCCAGTATTAACCTGTTAAAACTCTCTGAGTACCCAATCAAGCCACGTCCTTCTTCATCCCACCTGGAGCAGCATATGGTATCACCAACCAGATTGATCCTTTTAATCTGTATATTGTGGCAACTTGTAATGAGATACGGAGTTTTCCCCTGTTTCTAATTCAGCCCTCGTCGGTAATGGTTTTCAGTCCCTGCTGCCTTATGGAAGGCTTTTCTGAAGTTATTCCAGTTACTGTTGTGACTTCATTTCCTCGTAGACTTGTGATTACCACCGTGACTGGCAAATTGGCCGGCAGTGTCAGCAGAGTGTCTGAGGCTGAGCAGCCCCCAGAAGTGCAGCAGGCCCTCCCTCAGGAAGGCTCCAGATCAGGACACAGACAGCAAGAACACCAGCAGATGAAACTGCAGCGACGTTTTCCAGCAATGGGTCCATGTAGGCTCTCAGTTCTCATAGGAGAGCCACGCATCTCTGTGTCTTTTGTAACACACATGTAAAGGTGCATCCTTTGGCTTGGTCCACCAACCCTCTTCCTCTTGTTTCAGTGAGCAGTGAAGGTGTGCTCACAGGGAGCAGAGAATGGAATTAGGTTTTCCTGGACCTGAGATTTTTCTTTCTCTAACTGTTGGTCTATAATAAAGAGAAAAGAGGTCTTTCTTGAAATGACAAACTACAGAGCTCTGCTAGAAAGTGAGGTCAAAGAAGAAAATGCGGCTTCTCTGGAGTAGAGAAATTATTCTCCCATGCCACGTATACCTGTTAAAATTCAGTTCAGTGGCTTCACACAGAGGCACAGACTGTGTGCAGCCAGACACCATGCACCGGGGAAGCTTTGGGTCTGAGCACCAGCTTGGACACACTTGGTTGTCTGAGACATTAAGTAGAGAAGGAAGTCGACAAGGAGGAGAAGCAAATATTGAGTCCGATTTCACTGTCCTTCCCAGAGAAACAGCCTCTCCTCTGTGGCCAGGACTGGCACAGGCAGCTTCCTCCCCGAGTCTTGGTTTTCTTGGCAAAAGCTGTTTATTTTATTGCGTAATTTTTCTCCCGACGGGTCCAATCCCTGACTTATTTCAAAAATATTTGGCAGTCTCTTTCTCATCACCCTTTTGGTTGCCTCTGTGTTCTGGAGCTGCTCGTGGAGTGATGCATTGCTTCTGGGTGACATTTGCAGACACATTACTGACAGGAACAGAGAGCCACAATGATTTCCTGAGGTGAAACTTCCCGCTAATCTGTGTGTGTCTGTGTTTGTGGATGTGTTGTTTCTTATTTTCCTTTGCCTTTCATGTGATGTCTCAGCTGTACAAATTACATCACCATCACCGTGATATAAATTCCAGTTATTCACGCCCTGGACAGCCCTGCTGCTTGCATCTCAGAGCTGGGGCTGAGTGATTTTGAATGGTCTCACCCCAGATTCAGGTACTTGATCCAAGCCCATCATCTCCTGAAATCAAGGGTTATTTCTACAGTAAGAATACATGAAGCAGAAGCACATCTGAGCTCTTTTTGCAGGTGATGAGTTTCAGAGTTACTTTAATCTCTTTCAATGAGCCTTCTAGATACACTTTTCACTTTCCTTGAAAAATATGCTTGTAAAGGATATTTTTTATTCTTGACTTCACCCTCACCCTGGTGAAACAAAGATGGTGTTATGGGAGGCTGAGATCACATAACAAGGGATGACATCAAAGACTTCTTACATTGTCTGGTGTTCAGTGAAATGCAGCAAACAAAAAGAGTACGAACGTTGGATGCTCTCTGTGAGTAGTGCTGCTGAGCTGACCAGCTCTCCTCTAGACCAGCTTCCATAGCAGCTAACCTATAAACAGGCTTTAAATTGGAAGAAGGACTCAGTTTTCAGCAGGAAAATGAGGTCCCTTTCAGAACTTGACTCACTGGATGTGTTTATATTTAAACAGTAAGATGATAGTGTTTTATATATACCATGTATTATATGTCTTTAATTCATACAAAATTTAATACTGGGGAAACATGGTAAAAACAATTATGTTTTATTTTTTAATATTTGCTAAACACTTTAACATGATAAAACCCAGTTTTGGATCCTCTGCCACTTTGCCCCAGGTCTCTTCCCATCCAACCCCATTAATCCCCACTAAGCCCCTCACCTCAGCCACAAACCCGAGGAGCCCGTGAGACCCACTCCAAGACACAGAGACTAAATCACAGAGAAATCAGAAGTCACCTCCTTGATGATCTCAATAGCTGAGAGATTCATGCAGTTAAGACAGGCGTATTGGGAAAGCCAGCAAAGGGTCGGTTTGGAAAAGCCAGCCCAGAGTCACTCTAGGTTTACGTTGTTTGAGCATGGCATGGCAGCAGCAGTTGGAACATCGGCATCACTGTTGAGTCTGAAAGAAAACACTGAGCTGGTGGCTGGAAGTGATAGAGGATGAATGGAAAAGGAGCAGTACGTGACCACGGTATACAAAACTATTGCCAGGAAAAGTACTGACAGAATGAGTACTGGAGAGTATTGGCCTATTGGTTGACAGAAAGCATAGGCTTGGACACAGTGTGAGAGACAATATTATGTGTATGGGGAGTTATCTTCATAGTCTTACCATTGCTGACTGCACAGATGACACACTGCATCACTCACATCCACTAACCTGACACATCTATCTTCAGTTATGCTGTTCCATGCAAAGCTGTCTGGATGTAGTGTGTGTCAGTAAGAAAAATTACTAGAATAATTATAAAATTATTAATACACAATAATGGATTAAAATAATGCCCCCCTTTTTTTTTCCCCATGTGTAAACAGGTTACAGCAATAGGAAAGTAAAGGTGAGATGTTCAAGCCTGCATGCCAGAGTGAGCTGGTGGTAATGAGCTGAGGGCTAAAAATTGGCTTGGATAAAAGTCTGAACTGCATTTCAGTGCATTCTCCCAGGAACAGGGGCAGGCTGGGGTGGAAGCTGCAATAATTAAGAAAGGCAGTATTACAAGCTAATGAGAAGCTGTCGATCGAGAGCTCTTCCATGGCCATGCTCATTTATAACTATAGGTTCCTGGGTTTTATTTTCTGTAGAGGCACAATGATTTTTCTATGGAAATAGAACATCAGCCTGGAACCAAAAGCCCAGAGAACAGCAAACACGCTGCGGTAACGGCTCCGACTGTTCAGAATACAAGCTACATTTTTGCTTTGGCTGCAGATCAAATTGTGGGTAGAAGTTCAGGTCATTTCTCTTTCAGTCCAGACAAGCCTTCCATTTCTAGCTAGCTGTTGGCTTTTCCATTTCCATCTAAGAGTTGGTAATACAATGTCTTCTGTAGCATATTTTAGACTCCCTGTCATTACTGCCTCTGCAGTTTGTCACTTGCAGTCCATTGCTCCCATTATTTCCTTTCCCATTCTGAGAGACTTTTCAGAACGGAGATGAAGTGCTGGATTTGATGGGCCAAATCTATTTTCCTACATGGTAGGATACACAGTGTCATGATTGTCATCCTTTTCTGCTGAGGATTATACAAGTCCAGGCATTTCTTTGAACGCTCAATCCTCAGACCCTTCTATGCACTTTGTTTACCCAACTTAATAATACAACAGAAGTCTCGACACCCTGGACTGCCATTATGACAAGGGGATTTTAAATGAAAACCAGAGTTCACTACTGCATCAGTAGGAGAAAAGAAAAATACTTATTTTCTTCATTTCAGATGTGATGCAGGATATTGACCCATGAATTCAGGCCAATAAACTTACATTTTCTACAAGCAGAACTCTTCATCCTTTATGATTCTATAAATGGAAATACCATAAAGGTAATATTTGCAACAAAGATGTTACAAAAAAAGCATGAAGCAAGTATAGATTTTTTCTTAATGGTCTTAATTAAGGTAATAAAATTACAGAGTAGAAAATTTCCACTTGAATGACATTATTAAGTACGGGACTGTATGTTTCCATGGCTCAGCAACCTTAGTAAATATATCATGGTCCACAGAGAGAGAAAGGATAGTTTGGTGTTGGTGTTCTTATTTTCAGCAGCTTGACACATTAATGATGTAATTGCTATAATTTTTCCATAAATAACATTGTTGTCCCTGCCAGAGCATGTTGTGTGATCAGAGATGCAAGGGGAAGGGATTCACATGATTGTCCATGATTCACATTAAATCTGGCTTTCTGTAGCCTGCTAAAACCTAGGCCGCATTCTGGAAGGCTAAAAGCCATGAATATGACATATATACTCTAACTGTAGTGGGCAACTCACACACTGTCCTCTCCATGAGCCTGTATGTTAAAATCATCAAACATTTTCTTGCATTTTTCATGTAACACCAAACATATCAGTGGAAGAAAAAGTAAAAAATACTGGGTCTCAGGACCTTTTCTGTTCAGGAGGAGGTTAACGCTGTACAGCATGACCTATGCCAAGGATTAGTCTCTTAGTGGATCTCAGGAACATGAATATGTGGACCTGTGGGAAGTGCTAATTCATGACTATGCCTTTCTACAGGCACTACAATTGCGATCTATTGATCTGAGCATTCATCTTCAGGGCTTGGTCCTCATCTACTTGAAACACTAATGATTTTATCATGTCATTGTCCCTCAGTTGAAGCAGTTGGTGAGGTTGATGTTCCACACTTCTAGTAAGTTGTTAACATTCAAACAGAGATTTACAAGATATAGGGAAAATACCACATGGTTAAGACCAAACATTCTGTTCTCCAACAGTGGTGACAAGGTTATGAGTGCTTTAGTAAGCCTTGTTGGCCCTGATCAGCCTCACCTGGGACCCACACCTATAGCCCCTGCAGCACTATTTAAGCTCAGCCTGGGGGTCATCAACTCTTCTGTGGGTTGTGTTGGAGAAGTGGCTGTTTTCTAGTTTGGTAATGCTTCTGCCTGCTTGTGGAGCTTCTTTGTCCAGACCCCAACCTACAGACTGATTTCCTGACTTGACTTCAGTCCTGGCTTGCTACTACAGACCTGCCTGGAAACCCCTGGACCTGATCCTAGCCCTGACATGTGGATTGATTCCTTGACCTTGGACCATCACTATGATATTGCCTTATGGTCTGGACTCTTGGTTGAACCTGCCCTCCTTGCTTTGTTCAGGTACATGGGGAATGGGCTGTGGTGGGAGAGGACCCCTTGTCCTGCTGGCTATGTTATCCCACTTGGTGTCCATCCTTTAAGGACCAGTCTGCCCTTAATCTTCTCTGACAAGTAATCAAAAGCAAATATTAATGAAAGAGTGTAAGAGTAGCTGAGTGGGCACAGGCTGATGGTGAACTGGTATTTCCCCAAAGCAGTCCTTCAGTATCTGACCATGTGCAGCTCAGTGCATCAGAGTTGGTGCCTTTATAGTTAATAACTGTCAATGGACTTCCCTTATCTGAATTTCTCATGTCTTTCCTTGAAGCTCTGTAAATGTTTGGCATTCGCAGTGTCCTGTAGTAAGGACTTTAATGATGTAATATATGATGTAAAGGGCAACGTCCCCTCTGGTTTGAGCCTGGTATCTGCTAGCTTTGCATGACACATTACTTCTCAAAGCAATCTTATGTGAACAGATAGCACTTCTTCGCCTTTTATGTGTCACTTAACATTGTAGGACTTCTACTGTAATCCTTAGCCACCTCTTTTGGGGCCAGAGAGTTGCATTTTAATTGGTTATTCCATATTTACTCTCATATGCATTTCTATATACCTCCATTTATTAGTAATGAGTTTAATTAGGACATGAGAAGTGCCAAAAAGCTTCTGCCTCTTTCGCTGGAGTGATTTGGTATCCAAAGGCATATGTTCATGGGTATGGGTTTAAACTCTTCTAAGCTATGTTATGTGACTCTGACTGAGAAAAGTGCAAGAGCATTAGCTTATTTACCTGTGTCTTGGCAGCCCGGCAGAGCAGCATTCAGGGAAGCACCTGCTTATCCCCAGTCAGTGGGTCTGATCAGGTCTGAGATGTATTGTTCCTCCTTACTGTTACGATGTAGAGTAAAAATAATTTAGAGACTAGCACAAAGTTTTTAAACATTAATATTTGATCTGCAAAATGTAAAAACATTATTTTTGCTAGTAATTGGTTTCTGGTCTCAACAAAGACTTAAGTGAAGAACACACTGGGTATGCAATTAAAACTAAAAGGACTATACCTGACAAATCAACCCACAGCTATTCTTTGTGTTCCCAGCTGTACATCAAGGTCTGTTTCTGGAGAACATTGCACAGACAAGATTTTTAGGTTGCATACTGAATTGGTTGGTAAAGTTATCATATTGGGAGCTGCTCTGTGCTTAGCTCTTGTTGGAGCTTGATCTTAAAGGATTAAGAAATGGTGTAATCTGCACAGCCCAAACTATTCTACCTGAACACATGCACCAGGAAGGGGGTGATGGGAGATGGCTTTGTGATCTGCAGTATGTATGTTCCTGGTGGGGACAAGCAGCAGCACTTTGCCTGCAGGCACAGAACAGGAGAGGCAGGGCAGAGCTGGTCATCCTGTGCAGCTTGTCTGTCGCAGTAAATATTCCCTAACATGCCCATTCCAGTGGGAAAAGAGCTTCCCTGACTGAAGAAAGAATTTGCTGGTTGCTGTAGATTTGGTTTCATGACTGAGCAGTGTCACAGCAGCTTGACAGATCTCACAGCTTGAGCCTGCTGAAAGACCCTTTTTTTTCCCCAGTTACTGTATAACTGTGTAAGTTAAAATAACTGCTTGCTCTCCCTGTCAGTCATGACCTGTGACTTCTAAAATGAGTGAGACCTCTTGCCTTATTTCACTATTGACTGTCTGCAGTTGCCAAACTCAGACTACTAGCCTGTCGTCTCTAATGAGACACTTCAGACAGAAGAACACACAGTAACTGCTAGTATGAAATAACTTTGCAGTGTGGCAATAACTGCCTCCTGACTCTGGTGAGCATGGCTGGGTTTGAGGTATTCTGCAGAAGATCTTGTGGATCTGAAAGAACTATTGCTTGCTTCTGCATCATCTGACCTACAACCACCTGCTAGCCAAACCAGAACTTCCTAAATGTGCCTCACCACTACCCTGGCAGGACACTGGAGGTCAAAGCCATAATACGGTGCTGGAAGTCAGCTTCTTTTGCTTGCTAGTTAATAGCTAATAATGAGGAAAAAACAATACTATAAACAAAACTGCATCCATGACAACACAGCCACTTAGTCTTGAACTTCTCAGTCAAGAAATAATTAATTTCTTGTTTTTCTTCAGTTTTTATATTTTAAAAGCTTACACAGGCAAATGTGGGCATGTTCTGGCAATTAATAATCAGCTGAGTCAGAGGTCTTCAAGTGAGCTTGTAATGAAGTGTCAGGAGGGATCTTCCTCTTTCTAATTTAAGTTTTTTATATCTGGAATGAAAACTGTATTGCTCAGCACAGCAGCTTTGCCTTTTTTGGGCTATATCAAATGGATCCATGCAATTGTTTCTAAGGAGGTGCTCTTCCTGTTGCTTTTGACAGTTAAAAATGAGTTGCCTGAGATTTCACTTGCTGGAATACCTGAGTGTATAAGTCATGATGTGGTGACACTTCCCTCCGTGAAGGGTGCTACCAGTCTATGATCTCTAGCTCAATACATTTGCCCTACTTTAAAGTAACTAATGAACTTAAATATCAATCAGTTCATGTTGGGAGTAGGAAGTGAATACATACTGATGGGTCATAGCCCACTTCCCCAAATTAAGTCCTCCTCCCCAGTCCTTAGGAGGGCTCCTTGGCTGCAAATCAGGCAGAGACCTGTCAGGGGAGATTTCCTTGCAAATGCTCCACTTCTGTGGCGCTGTATCAAGAAAATAAGGTTAATGATCCTTCCAAATGAAGGACTTGTTCCAAAAGACCTATATTTAGGGTCCATGATATGGATGGACATTTACAAATGCACCACTACAAGAAAGGCTGAAAAGTGCTAGCAAAACTAATAGTTATACTGCAAGCATCTACAGACCCATTTGAAGCACACACAGCCTTGTTTTCAAGTTAAAAGATCTGCATCCCTGGAAAACTGAGGATTCTGGAAGTACATCGATTAAATCTGGGTTTCAGTACTTGAGTTTGACTCTGTACTTCACTGACCTGAATAAGCTAAAAGACAGTACAAGCAAGGTCATCATTTAGCTCAATAAGCTTACACAGCTCCTTACAGCCTTTATCATCCAGGCCTCCTTATCTTGCTCCATCTGCTCCATTCCAGTGATATTTTTAGCATGCATTCACTGTACAGTTTTTCCAGTCTGGCTGCCTGACCCTCTGGTCTCCTAACAATACAGCTGTAATGGAAGTGGTGCACCAGCAAAGGCTGCCAGTGAAGTGGGACTTTTTCCAGATCCCAGAATAACCCCCAAATTTGACCAATCCTGTCCCCTTGGAGCTGTTTTTTAACAACTCAAGCTGGGAGGTTTTTTTCTGTAAGGTTCTGTTAACCTATAAATGGCTGCAGCTCAGCTTTGAAGTTAACACTTCATTAAGATTAATTGGGGAAGTTCACACCTCTGCTGGGAGTTTGTCTAGCAGACTGTGAGACAGAAGTGGGCTGATTTACACACTGATGCCTGGCTTTGTAGCTGTACAAGCAAGGGCAGTGACTGGCTCAAAGAACAGTGTAAGAGCTGAAAAATTACTCTGCTTCCACAGGTTGGGCTCCTCCTGAACTCAATAAAGTGAATGGATGCTGATGACAACTGTCTTGAATTTGCACTACAATTTCAGGTGCCAATCTCAGGGTATAAATGATGCAGGATATATAATTAAACCTTATGTTACTGGTGGTGCATAAACAAAGAGGTAAGTTTTTCCATTTAGCTACTGCTGCCTGGTATGAGCTGGAGATTGTTCATTGGAAGGAGGAGAAGGGAAACAGGGCTGGCTCCTGATACACAGGCTGTGTCCGGTGTGCTGTGTCCATGGGAGAGGTCTCCAGGAGGATGTGGGGGGAGGAGGAGGAGAACCGCGTAATTCTGTCTCTTCCCCTTGTGTCAGGCCACATGATGGGAAGGAAGAGCCCTGCAATGCGTCAGGTCCATCAGGACCAGTAAAGCTGATGCCCTTTTAGCCTCTGGACTCGGCAGTGTTTGGACCTGATGACTTAAAGGGCTTGGACTGTTGGAGTCCATGATCTTAAAGGTTTTTTTTCCAAATGAAAAGTTTGTATGATTATTTTTGGTGCCTTCAAACCTGTGGTGCTTGCAATGAGCAGAAATCAAAATTGGAAAGAAATCAAGTATGGTTTAAATCTCTTGTTATGGAGGAAGCTTTTGAAAAGCTTTAGCTGTCCATGTGTTTCTATGGGGACAAAAAGTGTGTGTGGAGGAACCCAACCCTGTGTCAGCGTTCTTTTAGTAAAGGAGCACAAACCCAATCAATGGATGCTATGTCATACTTGTGAAGGAAAATGGGCTGAAATCTCTAGCTGCTCTTCTGTCCTCCCTGGCCTTGCTGCTGCCAGAATCCTGCTGTGCAGTTTGGTGTAATCTCAGTGCAGAGTCCTGATGGTCTTGGCTGATTGCCAGACCTTCCACTGTGCAGTACAGGTGGTGAGCTGCCAGCTCTATGGGGAAGGCAGTAGCCTTCAGCACCAAGGTATGCAAGTCCTCAGCTCTGTCATCTCGCTCCTTGTGATGATTCACTTGGATCAGTAAATCATCAATGGTTGTATGAAATCAAATGGTCACTTCTCAAGGATATATGGGTGACAGACCACCTGAGTTAGGAAGATCCCAGGTAAAAGAAAGCCTTAAACAAATGGACATGTCACTTACACATCTCCTAAGCAGAGAGTCGTATATCTCAGGGATATATTAGATTAACTCTGACAGCGTGTTTGTCCTAAACAAGACAGAGAGCTGTGAACAGGAACGCCTTAAACACGCCAGGTTTTCTCCCAGCACTCCAGTAGAACAGCTGAGTGTTAATGAAGTTTGTACCAGCACTTTGGAAAAGCTGTCTGACAAAGCCCTTTTCGCTTGCTGGAGTATGGAGAAACAGTATATCAAGGCTATGGTAGTGTTATGTATGGCTTAGATAATCAGTCAGATCTTGGAGTATGTCAGAGTTCACATTCAGAACAGTTCTTGCCCATCACCAGTGATCATTCTCAAGAGCAGATGAGTTGCAGAGCACTGTACAACAATGCCTAGAAGCCACAGTTGAAGTGGTTTAAGTGGACTCTCCGGTCTAGCAGTGATCACCTTCCACACTAATGACAGTGCGCTGCTTTCCGTAATATCTGCTCAGCATTTTGAAAGGGTTATGATTAGCTGTGATATGACAAAATAAACAATGGTGTTCAGTGTTTGCACAGCGGCTTTCATACTTATTGCTTTGTGCAAGATAATCTTGTGGCCTGAAGCTAAGAGAAACATGCCTTGTGGCACAGTCAGCTGCTTTGATACAGCTTTATCGTACTTTTTACTGTGTTTATTGCTGGCAGAAAACAAGAGTAAATGTATAGATAAACTGCAGGGTCTTATCATCTTGGCTAGAGGGGTAATCCTGGCTCCATTCATGTAAACAGCTAAATTCCTTCTGATTCCATTTGGGCCAGGGTTTCATCTCTTTGAGTACTCTTTTCCTCTCTATTTGCAGTCCTTGATGTAACTACAGACTGCTGTCTACCACCTGCATTCCACCAGGCACAGGGGTTGTAGCTGAAGGCTCAGCAGTGAGTGCAAAGAGAATTATTCTCCTTCTAACTTTCCAGATCTTTAGGTATTTCTCAGGCAGGGAACACAGGGGGAACCATGAACCAGAGGCTGAAAACCCATCAGGTGCTGGAGGGAGCAGCTGGGGGAAAGGAGTAAGTCTGGCTGCAAACTCATCCTCTGATGCAGCTGCTAAAATAGGCACAATTCCCTGCATGAAGTCTAATGCCGAATGTTAAGGAGACAGCAATAAGCATTACATCTTGGAGCTTTAGTATCTTGATGTTGTTTCTGTCGTACCAGTACCTGGGATCTTCAGAACAAGAAGACCAACTGATGGCAATGAGGGAGCCCCTGCCCTACTTCTGTCAAGCAGCTCTGTGTTATCACAGCTTCATATGTAGTAAGGGTGTTTCCAGTGCTGTGAAATGGCTCATACAAGTGGAAATAGGGCATGTACATTTATAATGTGTAATTTTTTTCAAAAGACTTGTTCTACTTATCAGGACAAACATTTATACAGATGAAGATTAAGATACTGGCTGTCCTAGAACTTCAAATCTCCTAATTGTTTACGGGTTAGTTATAGTTCAGACATCTACAGCACAAACAACCCTAGCATTGATCTTAGCTTGCCAGTGTTCCCAACCATGATCCAAATGGAGTCTGGGCTAATCTAAGTTGTCCCTGGGAGTCTTGGCTCTCTAGGTGTAGCAGGAGGTTCTGTTCAACTCAGAGGTCCAAGGGAGTTTTAAACTCTGCTTCATTAGTATCTTCTAGGCCTCACCTTGAGTACTGTGTACAGTTCTGGGCCCCTTGCTTCAAGAAGGATATTGAGGTGCTGGAGTGGGTCCAGAGGAGAGTGATGAGGCTGGGGAAAGGAACTAGAAGGAAAGTCAGGAGGAGAGGCTGAGGGAGCTGGGGTTGTTGTAAGAGCCTGGCTATTGTGTGCCTCTAACCTTGTGTGGTGATAAGGTCTGGAAAGACCTGTCTGAAAGGGAGAGGTGTCGATTGCTTTTAATGTCTCTGTGAGAAAAGGCTGAGGGAGCTGGGGTTGTTTAGCCCAGAGGAGGAGCAGGGGGGACCTTGTCACTCTCTACAACTACTTGAAGGGAGGTTGTAGTCAGGTGGGGGTCCGGCTCTTCTCCCAGACAACTAGTGACAGGATGAGAGGCCATGGTCTGAAGCTGAGCCAGGGAAGGTAAATGTTGCATATGATGAAGCACTTCCTGACAGAAAGGGTGATCAGACACTGGAATGGGCTGCCCAGGGAGGTGGTGGAGTCCCCGTTGCTGGATGTGTTTAAAGAAAGGCTAGATGTGGCAATTAGTGCCATAGTCTAGCTGATGTGGTGGTGTTGGGTCATAGGCTGGACTTAATGATCTCAGAGGTCTTTTCCAGCCTCAGTAATTCTGTGATTCTATCCAGAGTTATGCTGTAAATGGCTTTCAGCAGTGAAACCACTCACATAGATCATAGAATCATGGAATAGTTTTGGCTGGAAGAGACCTTCAAGATCATCAAGTCCAGCCTTATTCCCAGCCCTATCAAAACCACTAAACCATGTCCCTAAGCACAGTATCTACCCAGCTCTTAAATACTTTCAGAGATGGTGACTCCACCACCTCCCTGGGCAGACCATTCTAATGCCTGACAACCCTTTCTGGAAAGAAATTCTTCCTAATATCCAGGCTGAACCTCCCCTGGTTCAACTTCAGGCCATTTCCTCTTGTTCTATCGCTTGTCACCAGGGAGAACAGACTAACTCCCACCTCACTACAACTTCCCTTCAGGTAGCTATAGAAGGCAATAAGGTCTCCTCTCAGCCTTCTTTTCTCAAGGCTAAACAACCCTAGATCCTTCAGCCTTTCCTTATAAGACACACGCTTCAAACCCTTTACTAGCTTTGTAGCCCACCTCTGTACCCTCTCCAGCACCTCAATATCCTTGTAGAGAGGGGCCCAAAAATGGACACAGATGTATCAAGAGGTTCTTTTACAGAAGAAATGTTTTGCTACATAAGAACAGTAAGACTGACTTGTTAGAAGTAGGAACTTTTTCAAGTACTAGCTTTTTTGGTTTGTTTTTTACTGCCTATGGTTGCTAGCAGTTCAAGTAATGATCTCTATTTTCTTTCAGATTCTATTTATGTTTTGGTACAAAACCTTTAATTTAGAAGAACTGGAGATCATGTAATTTTTATCTGTATCTCCATCACTTGCAAATTGAAATATAGCTATTTTAGAAACAAATCATCCAAGTGCTTGCTGCAGGACATTGGTTAAAGAAAAAAAAAGTAGTGTCCTATGTAAAATATCATTGGAAATGTAGGTTTAGCTACTTGAGTTTGCATTCATGAAGGGCATCTGCCTCTTGAATAAGTTCAGTCACAGTTACTTGCAGGTTAGCCTGTGGGATTCACTAGCCCAGGCTGGGCCAGAAGACTTTGTATTTAAGGTTGAAGTGCCCTGTATTGCCCAATCCATCAGAAAGACAGTGCTTGCCCAAACAGAATACTCTTGGTAGCAGCATAGAAGAATGTATTCTAGGCTCCATGGTGAAAATCGTCTGTAGGACTGGTTATAGGAGCTCAGGGCAACAACAAACGCATTTCTGTTTAACTTAGCTGAAAAGTCTCTTTCTGTGCCTCCTGTCCAGTAGGCAGCAATGAGTTTCACTCCAAGAAGTTCTTTCAATTCATGGGGGCTACAGCAGAACTCAGAAATGTTGTGAACAAGTTGATTACCCTCTCAAAGATCAGACAAGAGGGGAAAGTACTACCTAATGGACATGGCAGTTTGTCCCAACAGAGTCTTTAAGCTAGTTTTCATATTTCCAAGTGTGAAAACCTAAAGCAGTGGTGAAGGAGGCTAGGATTCCTTTTTCAGCTCAACTGGCGAACCTGAAAAGGTATGTCTGTGAAGTCTGTCAGGAAAGTAGAGAAATTCCTGGTTGTAGCTCTTGGAAATCATTGCAGAAGCAAAGCCAGGTTGTTTTGATAGTGGTTGTATTATCGTCAGAAATCTTCTGGAAAGAACATGTTAAGATCTGGGTTTGATTTATTCTAGGACCTAGGGTTCAAGTTCAAATCCAAATCAGGATTAAAAAGGACTAGAGTATTCAGCAGGAGATTTTTGGCTTCAAATGGCATAAACAGCGAGAGATCTAGCTGCCTTTGGTGATAGGCCAGGTTTTTAAATCACCTTGATTTTTCCACACCTCCTCTTACAGATAATCAAAGACATATTACGTTACATATATATATATGCAGCAGAAATTTCTACGGGTAACATGTCTTTTTCCTGAGAAATTACATTTTTTTCCCTATAATTGAGACAAAGAAGCTCCTTTCTTTGATCCCTGACATCTTCCTTCCAGTTCCTGTCAAACAATCTGGGCCTAATTTGAATTCCAGTGATGAGGAATAACCCGATATTTTGCTTACCTTAGCGAATGAAAGGCTAATTCTGTACATACAACTTTTCTACTGCATCTCAGTTTGTTAAAGGCATTTTACCACACAGCTGGTGAAGGGATTTTCAAAAATACAAGAGGCCTGTATGCTATTTGTTTTAATTTTTCCTTTCAACTTTTTTTTCATTAAGTTCCCAGATGACTGCACACTCTTGAATGCAGCAATCTGTTTAATCTAGTTTTAGCCTTCCTTTTCCTGTTTTGCTGTTTACTTTTCATTCCATGCCAGTAGTTATTGAGGCAATACTGTGGGTCCATTATTTGTTTCAGGCATCTTGGAATATATGTGTTGGCTTTGCTCTATGTGTGCATGCATGAGAGAGAGGGAATAAACATACGTGTGGCCAATTAGTTAGTACGCTTAAATTAATGAAGAGCAATCTGTGAATCTCCTTCTTATGAGAATTTGGAAATACTGGGAATGTTTGCCATGTAGCCTTCAAAAACTTCAGAAGCAGCTATAAGGTCACAGTCTAATACTCCCTTCTGTATACTCATGTCTTCTCCAAAAATATTTCCCAACTTAATGTTCGGTATATGGAACAGGAGGGCAGAGAGGGGAACAGCAGTGTTTATGACCAAAGTGCAAAGATGAAGAAGAAAATTAAATCCACCAAAAAGCCAATCTTTTGATCTCCGCTTCATTTTCCTTATTACAAACTTAACAGTATGAGCAGTTATGTTTTAACTAAACACTGAGTTTATGGACCCATGTCTCTGTCTACAGATAAGGGAAGGTCAAGAGGAACTAAACTAATGCTCTCTTTGCTTTTGCAGATTTTCCTTGAATTGGGACACCCAAACAAGTCAGTGGGAGTCTAAACACCAGCAGTGATTTGGGTGTGTTGCCCCTTGTAGTCAGTAGAATATGATCAAAGATGCCTGCACTGGATATGCACAATCCTGAGAGGAAAGAGTCGCTAATATCACAGGTAAAGGGGGTCTCGAAGGTCCATAAAACTTGAGGGGAAAAAAAAATCACAGTAAAAACAAGAATGGCAAAATGAACCCAGCTAGCACAGTTTGAGAGGAAGGGCTAAAAAACCAGGGTTCTTTTTGTCCTTATTTTTTCTCTTTGGTTGGGTTGTGAAAAACCCTCAAGAGTCAGAAAAGCTGAAATTGAAAGCAAGAGGGAGGCCTAGGAGGATGTCTTTGCTCTGTGGGAAAGGTCCTCTGTCAAACCACCCTCTGGAGCAGGGAGAAGCAACTCCTGTTTCCAGCAGGTTTCTGCCTCTGGTTCCATAAAACAAAAAGGAGAGACTCAGTTTTGCCCCATCTTTTTACCTTCATAACTAAGCTTACTGACTCTTACCCATCAGAGTAGATCCTCATCCAGTTGATAAAAACATCCATTGTTAGATAACTCTACAAAGTGATCACATCCCCTTGGTCACATTGCCACTGTCCTGACTTCGCAGATTTGTTTTGTCTTCAGTAAATCCTAACAGATGGTGAGCTGATCTTGCACAGCGTGTCCTGACAGCCTACCAGTCCCCGAGGGAGGCCCGACAGGGTCATTCCTAAACAGTGACCTGTCACACTTCATCCTCCCTGGTGGGGTAACTGAAGTCTTCAGAAAACCTATATGCACTAGAAAGGATTTTAGCTATTCAGTGAAGACCATGCAAAGAAAGATCAGAGGTCCCAAAGAAGAAATAAAGTATGACCTAGTCTGCAGCTAGCACTTATACCACTCGAGGAAAGTAAGTCTGCCTCTCTTTCTGTGCTTTCTTAGAAAGCATAGAAAATGTAGTCAGATTCTACCCTCCCTGAAACTGCTCTGAGACATATAAGCAAATAACTTGGTACTGGATGTTAAGGAGAACTTACATTAGTGCAATACCTAGAGGGAAATGGCTCAAACAAGCGTGTGTATTGGAGAAGTAAGGCAAGTGCCTTACCACTGTTGGTCATGTATAATTTAAGCTTTAAGTACACAACTAATTGTGAGCCAGTTCCAAAAAGAAAAGTAAAAGAAAAAAATAATAGCACACTGACTTCTCAGGAACTGGCTCTGACTGACATTGGCTACGATCATGGCTGGGTGAACATCGCTGAACTGAATCTGGAGTTTAAGCACAGGCAGGTAATTTCAAACAGTCCTGCAGTTAAGCAACACTATTGCCCATAGGGAAGTCTCCCTTCCAAACACTTCCATCATTCCATGCAGGCTTTCTTTCCAAGTTGTTGGCTTCTTTCAGTGTGTTTTCCTTACTCTTTTTGAAGATTCTGGGATGTTTAGGGAAGCTGCTGTATTAATTTTCTCAGATTTTCTGAGGTCTGAAAAGCTTTCACCTGCAAAGAATTGATTCCAGCTTTATTTGCAGAAGAAAGAACTGTACACCAAGGGAAGGATGCTTGGCTTCTCAGGCACTAATGTGAGCAATGCTGAATGGAGATCTGTTAGGGTGTTCTGAATATTTGCATGTCAGCATGCAGAAAAAGCAAGCAAATGCAAACGAAAGTTCCCAAAAACAGCAGTGGAAAGCAAATATTTTTTTCACATGCCATAAAAAGACCTTGTTTTAAGGATTGTGATAGCAAGAGCCCAACACGAAAAGACAGAAGTACTAAACTTAAAGAGCAAGAGTGATAACTGGCTGGCTCACAGCAGTGGCATTGGGATCCTTCCCTCCTAGGTCACAACCATACCCCAGGGCAGCTGACTGTGGCACCACCCTGTCACCAGTTGGTGCTACCGTCAGCTTACCAAGTGCAGTATGGTTCACAAAAACCTAATAAGACAGTTAACATAAAATAGCTGCATCATTGATGCTATCAAAAGAGAGATTCATAATAAGACTTGCCTTCATCTGTGGGAAGAGAGTTTGGGGGCAGGATGAATAATGGACAGATGGAGGATAAAGGAGTTAGCAGACTGGAGAGTTAACAGGCAGCAGAGGAACAAGTGGAGTTATCCTCAAAAAAGAACAAATAATATAGAGGCAGCAACAATGATGAGGGTGGTGAAACACTGTCCCAGGTTGCCCAGAGAGGTGGTTGATGCCCCTTCCCTGCCAAAATTCATGGTCAGGTTGGATGGGGCTCTGAGTAACATCATCTGGTTGCAGATATCCCTGCTCACTCCAGGGAGATGGGACTAGCTGACCTTTAAAGGTCTTTTGCAATGCAAAGCCTTCTATAATTCTATGAAATAATAAAAAAAAGTAGCTTTTTCTGTGTGAAGAGAGCAAATATTTATATTTACTGTTTACCAACAACAAACTAAACCCCCATGAGCAGAATCTTCTTGCTTAGACTCTGAGATCCCTAGCTCAGTGCTTTATTTTAGCTGCATCTCAGCATCCAGAAGCATTTAAGCCTTCAAAAGCTCATTTAGGTGGAATATGGGCTGCACAAATCTGAATGCAGGAAGCCTTCCTGATCCCTGCAGCATGTGGTTTGTGCACATATGCATGTGAGCGCATGCATGTGCTCATCAGGGAAGCAAAAAGGAGGAACTGAGGCAGCAGACACATGACTCAGGGCGTGTGTGAGATTGGTAATATAACCTCAGTATTGCTGGATTATCAAAGTTTGGATCTTTGTTCTGCAGCAGCTGGGCTACAGCCCAACAGAAAATGCCACAGGCAACATTTATGCTTAGTAGTCAATTATCCAAGGGAGCAGGTAAGGGATTAGTGACCAGGTAGAGTTACACACCTGTCAACTGGGTGAACACTGTAGCTGCTCAGAAATATTGAGCAAGAGAGAGGAAATAATACAGCTTTTTCTGTTCTAAACCACAAGTTCAGAACAGAAAGAGAATTGTCTTCCTTTGCATTTGAACTGAGGGAGAATTGTCTCCCTTTGGTGGAATTTGGTATGTGATGTGTGCCTGAACAAGATGTGGTTCAAAGTCACGTTGCTGCATGTGCTTGGCATCCTCCCCTTCCACCCGTGCCTGCCTCAGTACCACAGCTCACCACCCCTGCCTTTGGGCCTCTGCTTCTCGTGCTGTCTGCAACCAGTAGTGGAGATACCCATTTGGAAGAGAAAAAATAAATGCCAACATTTGTAGGAATTCTGGTTTCAGATTAATTTCCCAACCTGATTCACAGCAGTGACGCAGAACCCAGGAGGAGCAGCGCAACTGAGAAGGCAGAGCACAGAGGTACCAACTAGCAGTGAGGAGCTGAAGGCTGAATTGCTGCTGAGGACTATGCATTGTGAACCTATAGCTGGAGCTGCACCTTGGGGAACAAAGCTCAGCCTAACACGATTTGTATTCTGAACAATGCAGAAATACCACAGGCTTAGCTGGTTTTTACCTCTGTCCTTGAATTAAGACGCATGAATTTAGGTTTGCGTCTTTCACCTAAAGAAACCTTATTAAGCAGCTTGTGTCTGCCAATGTAATTAATGAGATGGAAAAAGATCACTTTGTTTCATCCCAGATTTGAAACCCCATTTGTCTGCTCTTCCCTGGCCTGTCAAGCTGCTCTTCCCACATGCTGCCTGTTCTGGGCAGTGTATGGTCTCTTATTTTTAGCTATAGGTGATAGCAACACAGCTTCTTGAAAGAAATCCTACTAATAATGTTTGTTACTTTTTGAAAGTAATCAGGTGTTAATGAGCTTATCTAAAGCTCACATGCCTAAAATTTTTTCTGCTCTCACTTTCTTAGCTTTCATTCTCTTAACCTGTGTGCCAAGTGAAAAGTGATCATTTAATTGATTTATCACCCAAAAGAAGTACTTGTTTTTTCCTTCTTTAGCAGTATGTTTTGGCTCTTTAAAATGTAGCATTTGCATCAGGTCACTTTAAATGTGTTTCTTCCTTCCCCCCCTGATTAACATAGCGAAGTTTTTGTAAGTTTTGGGTGCATAATTTACAGACTGCAAGAGTCTTCTCTCTTAAATGCAGTGAATTATGTTGGAAATACTCAGGTTTCTTTTATTACTAAAATGGAGTCACAAAGTCAACTGATGAATGGAACTGACCAGTCTTCAGGATCAAGTTCAAGCTTGTAAAATGAGATGAGTTACTAAGACTTAAATACTCTCTGAAGCTCAAATCTTTCCCCAGAAAGAATAATTGTAGCTCTCTTTCTCTCTTTCCATGAGTACCATTATAGAAGAAATGTAAAGTAAGATAGTCATATCTTGAGTATCTACTGAAATTAGCGTTCTGTTCATCATGGGGTTTATTTTGTGCCAGACAGAGCTATGGTTTTTCCAGATGACTCCAACTTGGACCCTGATCCTGCATGTGCTTACTTCATTATTCTGAATACTTCAGAGTACTCTTACGACTCTCTCATATAATGAACTGTCAAGTCTATTTTGAATATGTTAATCTCAAGGTAAAGTTAAATATAAAAACATGCCCTCGGCACTCTGACAGATTGATGCATTTTCAGGTTAATTTTGGGGGGTTTTAGTGCCATTCAGAAGAAACAACCAGTATCAGTTCAGTACTGCTTCCAAGTAGGTGCACACTGCCATGAGGAATTTATATGAATCCCATTACAGCAATGCTGGAATCCCTCTTTCATAGTTACAGAAAAGCTAAAACACCAAAGGACTAAGGGGAGTGGTGTGATGACAATCAATTTATTTTTTGGACAGGGGCAGGACAGGATTAAAAAGTGCTGCCATATGAGATCAGGTATTTGTGATCTAAGCTCTCTCTGCTAGGTACAGTATCTTTTTAAAAATTCTGATGGATTAACTTTAAACAACCAGGATTTCTGCCAGATCAGGCACTGTCCATCACTTCCACCCCAACAGAGCCGATGCAGGGTTAGCATAAAGGTGTCACATTGCCATCAACTGCATCGTGCACTCTGACAAATTCGACAGACGTGTCCAATCTGAGATAAATAAGCTGAGAAGGAATCTGGAAGTACACAGATCCAGTATTGCTGTTCAGATAACTGTGGCTTTACAACCTTGGTTGAGAGGAGATGCAGTTGGCAGGAAGGGAGACCATGGCTCTTGGGGCATCTTTGCCCTTTCCCATCCTCATTCAGCAGCAGCAGGCAGGGTTGAGAAGAAACAGAGAAATTATAAAAACGATGGACCACAGACTGTGAAACCCAGATGATGTGTGAATTTGGGACAGTAAAAAAGGTTTGGTAGTAAAAATGGACCAGAGGAACTAAAGTGAATTGCTGAAGGCATGGGGAGAGAGACCAAGACAGTTTGAAAAAAGATGTGTTAGATGGCACGGGACTGTAGAGGAAGCCAGACTGCTGGGAAATCTTGAAATAATTCCTCCATTTGGGTCTCACTAGCACTTCCAAGCACCTAAGAGCCTAAAACCTGACCAAACCCCAGGCACTATAGTGCTGCCTGGTTGCAGCAAGGCTGAGATCTTGGCTGGGGACTGACAGTCCTGAGAACTACAAAACTTTCCCATGAGACATGTGGCTGTGACATGCCACGCTGTGTTAATCACACACACGGGCACCTCCTTATCTGTCACCTACAAGCATTCGTAGTTAACCTATTTGCAACAAAGACAGCTAACAACCCTGCATAGGCCAGAGTAGAAACTTCACTCTTCTGCTTCGATGTGCAGGGTGGCACCATGTTGAGTCAAGGGGCAGGAGAAGAATTGGGCACATTTACTGTCAGGGTAGGGCTGAGCCTACAGCACTGTCCTGCCTCTGGCTGGGGCTCAGGGATGAGGGAGGGACCACTTCAAATGTGGACTGGCTGTGGGCAGTGGGAATCAGCGCTGCAAATCCTGCAGATAATTTAATGCTGGGAAACAGAAATACATGCTCTGTGGTGAGGAATAGGTGAACAGTGCGACCCAAAGCACATTGCTTTTCATTTCACAACTCCATTTCTAAAGCTGAAGTAATGTGGAGAGAGGGGAATGAGAAACATCTGAAATACATACATAAGAGCTTTGTCAATCCTTCTAAAATGTCTATTTATTTAATATTTATTGTATATGGCATAAGACATATTATAACAGGAATAATTGGCATTTTTATGGCATTTTTCCTCTGTAATAGCATTCTTTTGGAGATCACAAAGCATATTTATAAATACCCATTAATTAAACCTCACATAACCCTTTTGTGGGTAATGAAAGTTACTCTGTTTGCTTTCCTGTCATTTCAAGATTTAAATCACACGCATATTCAAGGCTTAAAAGAAAAGTAGCAACAGAAACGTGTGAATAATCCACCTGTCTGCTTATTTTAACGCGCTACGATTGTTCCTTCAGCTTCATATCAGCCCTGTGGTCAGCTGTCAAGTGAGACACAAGTTCATCTTTGACCTGTCAGCCATTGAATGACTCAGGACGTACACTGACATCACTTCACATCATCATATATGGTGGCTGTGGTCTGCCAGGGTGCACACAATACGGCAGGAGCCGAGACGGTGCGTTGCTTCTATTGCCTTGTTTGTAGCAGTTGCTCCTCCCTGAGTCACAAAATAATTCGAGGTTTATTGATCTTTAGGACATGCTGCTAGGTCTTCGCTTTATTAAAAAAATGTTAAAGGTGGGTAGAATTTGGGTGTGATACTGTGTGTGTGACAGAGCGTGACAGAGAGGTTAAGCCTGGCTATTTATTGGGGATAAAAGAAGCAACAGAATTGTAAAATAAGCATTATTTTTTAAACCATTCTAGCCTGAGGCAGTTAGCTGAAAAGACTTTTCCAAGGCCATACCAAAACATTTATATTCCAGACTCAATTATTTATCAACATTATCTCAGGCATCACCTTTGAAGTCTGGAAAAGTTAGGAATTTGGTAATTAATTTTTAAAAACGTGACTGCTTTTCCAAGTACCACTTGATGCACTTCCATGCCATTTTGGGGAACCTCTATGAAAAGTCATTGTCGGAGAGGAATCTGACATGAAATTTTCTTAAACTGTTGTTCTCTTAATAGATAATGTAACAAGTTGGTGATGTTTTTTTCATAAAGGCCTCCCACCTGGCATAAAGGATCTTGTTTTATTGCAGATATGTGGCTCTTTTGAGGAGATCTGTCTCATTTCTTTGCAAACCATCGTGCTTTTCCATGATGTTTTCAGAGAAGGCTTGTACGTGGGCACGACTGGGCATCTCCATTCAAAAGCAGCGAGCCTTCTGTTTCCATACTGCCAGAGAATCAGAGGTGCTCACTGATGGCTAGGAAAAAACCAAACAAGCTGTTGTCTAGGTGTATTTCTGCTGCGTTTGTGGCTAAAAATACGCTTAGCAAAATTCTGAGAGGGGGAGGAACCCACAAGTGCACAGCAACGGGGCAGAGGCTACCCTGGATAAGAAGCATTGGGAGGAAGTCTGGGATGATGGCTGGCTCTTCCCTAACCTCTCGCTTGGATTTATGGTAATCTTGTGATCTCGGGGCTGGAGCTGCCATTCCAGCACTGGAGGGGTTTATGGCTATTTTGTTGTTTTAAAGTTATTTTTGCATTCACTGTTCACATTATGAAATTGCTGTGGGTTTTGTTTGGTTTTTGGGTTTGTTTTTTTTTTAATCTCTGAAAAGCCAGACTTCTGAGCCACTGATGGAGCTTCCTAATCACAGGCATGGAAGCTCCTGAACTGTAACTAGCGAAGTTCTCTAAGTAGTCTTCTTTTTGGTTTTCCCAGGTGCTTTTTTTTTTTAAATTACACTGGGGAAAAATCAGTAGTAATGATTGTTTAAAAAGCTCAGATTTAATGCTTTGCTATTGCAGAGCTAACCTGCTGAGTCACTGGTAACGGTTTAATTCCAAAGCTGGCAAAGGTTTTCATTGATTGCCCTGTATATAAAAATCTCCATACATTATGTATGTATGGAATTAACAGTAGATAAGACTGTTCTATTTAAAGGCTACGAAAGGAAAAAAACCTTCAAGTTGTACCCTGACTAGTGTCGAATGAATATGAATTTTTGGCAAAACCTTGTTTGTAGCATGCATCGTGAAGATTCCTAGTGTGCAGGGAAAGGATTTCATGACACCACTGGAGAAGCAGAAATAAAGAACAGAAACTACTTCGGAATTCACTAGAAACCTTGGAGGGAATGAGGAATAAAACCCCCATGTACAGTGCTTCCATTTGGCGAGAAAAATAAATGTTTACTTACTAAAGCGTTTATTTCTAACTGGCCAGGTGTGGCTGCCCTTTACAGGAAAGCGGGTGTGTGACTGGCGAGAAAAAAGAAAAAATTAACTGGCAAAATAAATACTGTGAAAAGGAAGGAGATAGAGCACAGAGGAAAAGTACTGTGATAGAAAAGGGCAGTGGATCAGCAGAAGTTTGCTGGTATGTGCAGAAATGCCAACATCTGATCTTTTTTTTTTTTACAGCTCGAAGAAACTATGAAGCATATTTTAAGTCATTCCTGCTTGCATGTTCTCCCCCACTTCTTCCTTTGTAGTTGTGTTTTTTGTTGTTTCTTTTTTTTTTTTTTTTTTTTGTAACAAGGAGAAAGAAGATAAATTGCTAGTTGTAAAGAGTGCTGCAGGGGATATAACCACCTAATTATGAATTTCCTGAATGTGCAACATGACCAGGAGCAACTGGACAGGATTAGTGCTGTATGTTTCATCTCCAGCTGTTTCATGAATACCAATCTACAAAATCTTCCAAGAACATTTTTCCTTTTTTTTTTTTTTTTCCATGGCCCTACTTTTGGCTTTAACAATGCGAGCAATACTGCTTTGTTTTCTTTAGAGCCTGAACTGAAATGAGAGCTTTCAACAAAACAAAACCAAAGCAAACCTAACGAGCCAAAGAGCTGCACAGTGTTAAGGAGTTTTAGCTGAAATAGTTATAAAATATCAAAAGGAACATCCTTCTCATTGGCAAAAGTGGAACTAACACTGCAGAGATGCGTGATTATGTGACAATAAAAGAGTGTGTTTTCTTCTGGTGCAGTGGTCAGAAGTTATTGTTTTGAATAAGCACCACTGGTGTGTAATCTTCATGGCAAGCTTCTTGAATTGGTTAAGTGCCAATGCTCTTTGGAAGCTCTTGGCAGATGGGAACTTATTTAAACTTATAAAAACCAACGTAGACGAAAAAATGTAAAAAATGCCCTGTGTAAGTCTTCAGCTTGCAGGCAGACAAATTATGAAGACAATGGTGCTTCTCATGGAAGAGAGGGCAATAGGAACATTTTCTTTCCATGATGCTTTTGTAAAGCTTACAAAACAACTAATAGAATAATATCCCTGACAAACAACAACTTCTGGTGTGTCAGAAATCACATCTTTAGAATAAGGGTGCTGGTGTTTAGAGGGCCTCTTCCAGCTGCTGGTGAAGTCCCTGGGTCTTTTGTGACTTCCTATACAGTTTGACTGGGCATATTTATTGCCTAGTAGTAGTCTGAGAGATGCAAAGACCAAATTAAGGACTTGACAATCAAATGTAATAAAAGGATGTTCAGTAGGTAACTGGTTTTATCCCAGTTTGGTGTGCAATGCAAAGTTACCATGCACCCCACTAACAAGAGAGGCAGGTAATTTTTATTTCAGAATCTTACAGTGATTAGTCCTTTGATCTTATCCCAAGAATAAGATTTTTGGGGCTTAATTTGACAAATGACAAATACTGACCTGTGTCCTAAAAAGGGAAAAATCTGCTAATCAATATCATGAATACAAACTACCTACCAAGCTCTGCCAGTTCATGAATGCAAAACCATGAATATATGTGCAGTGAATAACTGGCATTCATTTCCTCTAAATAGAGAGGTACAGATAGAAATCCTGCTTCATGCTAATGTTTACATGCCCTAGTTATTTAAAAACAGTGTCCTGCAGAAGCCTGGATTCCCTGCAGTGAAAGTGACCGTTATGAACTACGAGCTATATATGTGCTCACCCAGATCTTCTTGCTTGTGCCCGTCTCCACGGGTGCTATCTTGAAAAGAAAACATTGTAAAGATTGAAGGAATTCAATATCTTTTAATCTGTACAATCTAATCTGCCTTTAGCTTTCATTTTTTCAGATAAAAGAGTGGGAGAAAACTACCGTGACCAGGTAGTACTGTATGATTTTAAATACCCAAATGTGCTAAGTGTAATGGTTTGTGATACAGAAAAATGAGGGCCCCAAAAAAGGGTTTATTACCAATAAAAACCAGATTATATGGTCCCACCATTGTTCTGTGGAAGTTACGTGATTACATAGGGGGCAAGGTGCTACATCATTTTTTTCTGGATGCTTTCCTAATGAGACCATCCAGTTTGCTTTGAGCATCCTGTCCTTCCCACCTTGCAGAGCCCATGCCCTGGCAGAGTGAGGTCCCAGTGTGGGATGCCACAGTGCCCACTCTTGGCCTGCTGAGGAGTCACCTAAAGTGTTTCTTGCTGAGTATGTCTCCTTTTTTCTTGACCTGACTTGCTGCTAGCTCTGAGAGTATGAGTCTGAACCCAGAGCTCTTGCTATGACCGAATGAAACCTGGCAGACCATAAGTCCCTACCCAGCCCACAACCCAGCTGCTCGGAGATGTGATAACGCACACGGAGAGAAAACTCCTGTGGCCACTGTCCATCCTGTGTTGGAGTAGAACCACCAGCCCTACACATTGGTGCCAAGTGGTATTAAAAATGTGTGCCCTAGGTAAAAAACCAAAACAAACCCCCCAAAACCCCAACAGTATTCAGCAAATAAATCAATCAATGCGTTCTCTGTATACTGTCAAACAGCACCCATGCTGAGATCTCAGCTGCCTTCCAGAATACAGAACATGCAGCTTGCAGGAATAGTAAAACATGAACTTGAATCCCATCAGAAACGTGAGGGAAAGTATCCTGTGAGAATACAGGCCATGTTTGCAGCCTTTACAATGATGTCTGATCTCCGAGGCCACATTCCTATTGTACGGGAGTTTCCACAAGGCCTCGCTCTGGGATTTGTCACCAAATAGGAAGAGATGGCTGAAGGGGATGATGGCAGAATACAGGATTTAGAATTGGTTAGGATCCAGGCCCAGTCATCAGTGCCTAAATTGTCACTGCGTGATGGCTAAACAATTCCTGCCTGAAAGGAGTCAGGGGGTTCTGTCTGGTCCTGGTGCATCAGCAGCTTGGCAATGACTGTCCTGGGGACGTGGATCCAAGAGAAAGGCCAAAGGAGGCGACAGCATTGTCCCTTCATCAGGATCCTCTGCAACAGGCACGTGTGGGAAGGGAGAGGGAACAGACATGCTGCTACGCTTCTGACTCCACTCGCTTCCTGAATAAACAGAAAGATCTCACTGTGATAAAAGAAAAATACGCATGTTATTGAAAAAAAAACAACAACGCAGACTCATCAAAACAGAAAAGTAAAGTTCATGGCTTCTGTCTGTATTTAGATGATTGTTTAGGTCATTTTCTCCCACATAATTTGTCTGTCCCTGCCATGTCACTATTTAACCTAATCCTTTTCCTTTTTCAGGGGCAAAAGACGTTTCCTCCTGGTAAGATTAGTGCTCTTCCTAGATGATCTGGCTCAAGGAGCAAACCATTAAAGAAATTGTTTTATCTGCTATCTTTGTAGGAAATTTTGGATGGAAAAGCAGTCCTCGCTTCCCTCTCCCTTGTCCTCTTCCTCTGTTTATAAGCCATGCCCTGGGCAACATGGCTGAGTATAAAGCACTCCAAGGAGGAGGTAGGCAGTTGCTCCAGGTCCAGGCTGGCTTTGGGCTGGTTTGTTTTTCTGTAGTTTGGCCATTTCTGCAGTTCTAGGTGAGACTGGAAACGTCCCTGTGCCTGCAGCCTCTGCTTTGTCTCTCCAGACCAGGATCCAGCTGCCCTCTGGCCCACCGGATAGAGGAGCTACGAATCAGTCCTGTGGTTTCACTTCCTTCCTCTTCTTTATTTCTTCTCATTTTGCTCTTTTCAGGTTTGATTTTGTTTACTCTATGATTTAAATTTTATCTTTTTTTTTTTTTTTTCCGTAGTTTTCCAACTCTGGTCAGAATTTTTTTCCTTTCTAATCCAATGCCTTTACTCTCCTCCTCTGTCCTTTTTCTCTATCTTTTCCTTCACAACAAAACAGTCTAAGAGACCAAATAAAGGCTTTACCACCCTAGTGAATAATTAATCTCATCTGACTCTGTAACTCAATCCAGGATCATCAAAAAGTCTGCATGTTTTTGGTCACTAATAAAACATTTTTCTACTTTCAGATTTTACTCATTACAAAAGTTTTTTGCAATTAACGATGAACAATACTTACTGCTGGCAGCCCGTTTTACATTGAAAAATCTTTCCCATGGGAAAATGAAGACTTGTGATCTTCATAGGAATTACCTATTTTAGATAACTTTATTTTCATTTTTCTGTGTTTTGGTCACTTCAAAAAGCCCAAAAAATCCAGCCTAGTTGGGCATGATGTTTTGGTTTTATTGAGCTTTTATGCCAAACTGATTTTTCTTTAGTGTGCGTTTCAACGAGAAGTAGAACATCAGAGAGTCCTGTTTCTGTTGCTATTTTAATGGGAGCTGATGAAAAGACACCTGGGCTGCCTAAGACTCCATGGGGCTTTCTAGTTTCTGAAAGGCAACCTTGCTCTGGTGGATAAGCACTGATAAAAGCTGTAGGGAAAAATGACACTGAAGGAGACAGCGATGGAGAGAAGGCAGAGCACAGGAGGAACGGGCGACAAGCTTTTGCAGAGGAAGGTCAGCTACCCAATGGACTAAGGCCAAATCAAAAGACTCTTCATAGCGTGGCTGTGATCTGTGGTGTGGGTGAGGCCGAGTCCTATTTTAAGCTTTTCCTGTAACCAGATTAAAGCTCTAGTCATGCTTCTCGCACTGCTTGGATGCAGCGATGAGAGGTAAATGAGCACTGTGGTTCCTCAGGGCTCTCTTCCAGAGCCAGGGGATAAGCTTCTTTTGGGCTGCAACAATTGAATTAAGTCAGAGCGTTTCTTAAGCTCTGAAGAACGTTGCCTGGAACTTCTCCTCACTCGCAACTGATGGAAACGTAGGAACCACCACGCTGCTGGGACCAAGGGTTCTTCCGTGTCCTGTCTTTGCACCAACCCCCAGCAGATGCCTAGGGGAGGACACACAGAACAGCATGGGAGACACGCGCAGGTCCCCGGGACATCCACGGTCAGAAACGGCACTTTTGTGACAACGGGGACCGACCTCCGCCAGGGCGGCGGAGGCCGCTAACTGGGCAGGGGGAAGGCTCGGGGGGTGATCCGTGTTGCAGGGGTGCTATCTGTGAATAAGCAGCGGAGGAACTGGGAAGAACTAGGGGCGGACGAGCCGAAACGGGAGCCCGGCGACGGGAACGGCGGCCGGGCTGGGCCCCTGCCAGGCGGCGCAGCCTGACTGGGCCGCAGCCGGTCACCGCCCCGGCCCCCTGCGCTTCTCGCA
>WTSP01003182.1:0-45788 GCA_025331215.1 Actenoides lindsayi
CACACGGCCCGCGGCCCCAGTGCCGCTCTCAAAGCTGGGAGCAGCGCTGGACAGGGGCTCCCCCACCCCAGAGTCCAGTGAATGCAGAAGCAGGTAGGGGACCCCCTGTCCTGCTCCCCTTTCCCCCTGCCCCACACCCTCCCACAGGTTCAGCAGTTGGCAGCGGGTGCTGTGCCAGCACTGGGTCCCCCAACCCCCCCCCACTCTGCCTGCACCTCTGCGCGGTACCCGTGGGAATGTCGAACAGTGATCTCAGCATCGCAGGGGCTGTGGGCAATGACTGAGGGAAGTCCTGTGCTGGTCACAGGGCAGGAGGTCACAGCTGCTGTTGCTGTTGAAGGCTGCCTGTGAAAAACCTCATACACCTGAGTTGGAAAAGCTGTGAGTGCATTTCAGGTGTTGACAAAACCAGACCGGTATATACAAACCAACCATAAATACCTTCTGTACAAAGCACCTTAAAAGTACACATAGAGCTTCTTCTGTAAATTAGTGCCTGATCTATCCCTGCCTTTTGAAGCAGATTTGATGATGCCATTGCTGCCTGAAAGGAAGAATTGGGCCAGAACAACATGAAAGCAGGTGGCCCCTGACAGCTCCTGCTGGCAGTGGTGGGTCAGGGAGTCCATGGGGTGGGAGAGCAGGGAGGGAAGGGGCTCACGGGGAGGCAGCGTGTGCAAGTGACTCGGGGACCCGAAACCTGCTGGCCCCGCGGTGGCACTGACGGTCTGCCCCGCACGGCTGCCGCCAGCTCTTCATTACCATGCCTGAGGGACACTGGGAGAGGGTGGATCTGCTGCTGCAAGTGCTGGAAAAAAGATCAAGGTCAAAGCAGACCTTGCAGGTGCATCTCCTGGTCAGGGTAGTGCCTATATTAACCGCTCTTCGGGTGGCACCTTTAGGACACTGTCCATCTCCAGCCGAGCTCCTGCCACTTCTTGCTGGCTCGGACTGTAGGTTCCCTCGGACTGGCGCCTCTTCCTTGCAGTGAGAATCATGAATATGAGCCAAATACTGAGCAGCAGCAAAGAGCCACAGGCTACAGGGACAGCTACTTCAATTAGTGGGGAGGGGAAGAGAGCACCTGGAGTCCCTTTCTGTAAAAGAAATTAATGGAGAAACAATGAAACTCCAGCAGTTACTGTAACTTGAAGAATCCAAAAGGCTCAGAGTAGAGGAGAAAGGTTTTTTTAGAAAAGCAAACACACGCCGAAGAGCTGCACCCCAGTGGGAAAGGCCAGGCAAGGAACAAGTACAGGGCTTGGGGGACCTGCACAGAGACCGCTCATGTTCATTCTTTACTGTCCCAGCAAAACACGGTTCAAACTTAATTTTCTAACCGGACTATTTTTAACACAAGACCAGACAGCAGCACACTCTGAATTTTTCTTTCCAGTTCAAAACCAGTGACACTCACCCCTGGCACTCTTTAACTGGCAGCTTTGGTGAAGCTGATCTCATCAAGGCAGAGTGATAAACAGAGGTTTAGGGATGGAGCAGTTAATACTGTTACACTAAGTCATGCAGGCACAGGGGCGGAATGACCGCAAGGAAGGAAAGGGAGGCTTTGGGGGGCTGGGCAGCTGACCCACTCCGAGAGAGACACTGAGTGCAGACAGTTCATGGGACCGGTCCTGGTGCAAGCTGTCCCTCACACACCTCCTGCTCTGGATCAGGATGCTCAGATGGGTGCGGGGTTAGAACACCCCAGCATGGAGTCTGAGCAATGCCTCAGACATTACTGGATGAGGTGAAACTGTCCAAATAACATCACATGCTCCTCTCTGCTTTCCACAGGAGGACACACCCTTAAGATTAAAGTGCCAGTACATTCAGCATCTGCAGCTGAAATGTATTCAGAAGCCTCCTTACCAATCTCAGATTAAAATATGTGGGTGGCACTAGGAAAGATCCAGCCAACATGAGGAAAAAAAAAAAAAAAGAAACTGAATTATAAAGTTAATGCAGAGTAATGTGAATTTTCAATAACTCCACAACAATTTCCCTGAGAAAGGGAATGATACTAAAACAACCGTTCAATGATGCCTCTGATGGAAGGACAGAGAATTTATTCAGCTGCCCATTGCACCAAGATTACAGGCAGCCTTGTGACTCAGCACATCTGAAGACCCTGGGACAGGTGTAAGGTTCAGGCTTAACCCTCAGCAATCCTCAAAGCTGGAGGGAAGACCAGGATCTGAACCCCAGAACTGCTACACCCTGCAGGAACTTTATGAACCCCTAGGGCAGAAGAATTTAATTAATTTAAATGGTGAATGGCAAGCACTAGATCCCTGGAATTCATAACTCAAAACTTGTACATTCCAAAGGCACAGGTGCTCTAGTGTCCAGAGGGTATCAGAATGCAGGGCCGCAGACTGGACAGCAACTTGCAGCAGGAAGGGGAGGACGTTAAAAAGGTCAGTGGATGGATGGGAGATGGAGATGAGAGTCAAGTACTGAGCAGAGAAATGTAGCTGCATGAGTATTTCTTAGGTTCTGGTGGAATTAAGGATGGTATGGAACACAAGAACAGAGAACTAAAAGAAAAACTGTGGAACTTTGATCATTAAAGAAAGCTTCAAACAATAAGCCTGAAAGTGAGCAATACTGCTAACAATAGCATGTGCCACCTCACAGATAAATCCAAAAGACTTGAAGCTGGATTCCTTACAGCTTCTGGGTGCTGGACAGTCTGTGCTGCTGTCGCAAAGCCCCCGCACACAGAGGGCTATGCCAAGCACCTGGAGGACACACTCCAAGGACTGAAGCTCCAGCCGACGCTCAGCCTGCCAAGCCTCAGGCCACGTGCCGGGGTTAGTTCTGGGGCTGCCCAGCATGCACATCAGTCACGCGGTACCAGCGCGGCAGGAGTTTCTCACAGGCCCCCCTGCTGCCTGCTGCAGCTCTTTGGCTGCTGCTGGGGAGGGGGGAAGAGCAGGAGAGAGCAGCCAACAGCCCTTGGCTGCCACAGCACCGGTACCAGCAAGCCCAGCACAGCCCTGCCTGTCCCCCCTGCCACCAGCACGGCCCCGGCCTTTCCCGAGGAAAAAGACAGTTCTGCAAAAAGTAATGAGGGTGATGAAAATGAACATAAGGAATCTGCAAGACATGGCCTGGGACAGAGCAGACAGAGATGCCTGAAGGAGTCTGTGCATGCAAACCGGAACTGCCGCATGCACTACAGAACCCTTAGTAACAGCAACAGCAGCAAACCCCGCCTTGGCGCACGGCCCTTTCCATGCAGTGTGGGTTAGTACATTCCCAGGTTACCAGACACGCTGCCTGTCCATGCAGTGGCTGTACAGAGGAAAAGCAGGGGTACGATGGACCAGCTTCCCCCCAGGAGGGGTTCAGCTGCTTTGCTGATGCCAAACAGGAGCTGTGTCACTGGGGCTGCCCACCCGCCAGGCCCTGTGCCCAGCAGGTAAAGGGCACTACTTTGTCACCCGTACCTCAATCACTGTTAGCCTGACTTCATCTGACCTCCCCTCCCCAAATGCACCCGCTCCTACCCAGATGACCTTTGGAGAGAGAAGATGCTTTGCAACTCTCATCCAATATAAAACGCCAGCTGAAATTCCCTTCTCCAGGAAGCTGGAGCGGGAGCTACAAGTACCAGCTCCTTTCTACGGGCCCAGCTGCAGTAGTCTGATCAGTGTCCAGGGAGGCAAAGTCTAAGGAAAGTTGCAGCCAGCCCTGAAAGCCCCATGGCAGCCCAAGCAGCTACTGAACACTATTTGCTGCAGTTGCTGACACGCTGCAGACTAACATGCAACAGCACTGCAAAGGGAACATAACTCCCCACCTCAGGTTTCTTTGGTAGCAGCCAATTTCCTCAGGGTGCTTACCAGTGGCTGTAGCCAGGACAGACGCAGGGACTGTCCGACACCCGGGCAGTGTCACTAACACCCAGTCCCCAGGGACTCTGCTCAGTCTACTGCTGCCGCTTCCCACCCGCGCGGCCAAGAGGAGAGGAGCCAGCAGCCCCGGGAGCCAAGGGCAGTGCTTACGTTGATGTCGCAGCGCTCGCCCGTGTAGCTGGCACTGCACAAACACTCGTACTTGTTCTCCGAGTCTTGACACGTGCCTCCGTTCTGGCAAGGGTTTGGATCACACTTGTTTATATTAATTTGACAACTGGAAAGGAAAAGTTGTATTAGAATTAAATGCAGATTCTCGTGGGTGCTCTTGTGCACAGAACACAAGATCACACAGCCTGCAAAAGCCACGGTTATTTGAGAAGTTCCTGTTGCATTTTTTTTCAGGTACTTTCTCCAGGGTCCAACAACATCAAATTTTTACCCATTCACACCCATCCTCCTCTTGTCATTTCTGTGAGACTGAAGCCACTTTGGGTCTCTGGCACAGTTAATGACTTCTCACGGGGCACAAGAACTACAGCCCGGACGTAGGTCATGCTGCCGCAATTGCTGCTCTCAGCAGGAGCGGCTCAAGCCTGTCTCTGCAGGCAACACCTAGTCTACAGGAGCTGGAGCAGCTGTTTAAATGGCAAAAGGATGCAGCATTTGCCCCTGCTCAGGTACCCCACTGATGCGGGAACAAGCTCCTTTGCAGGCCCCAGAAAACAGCACTTACTTCCTTCCAGTGAAACCGGGCTTGCAGGTGCAGTTGGCTCCCCAGCTCTCGCTGACGCACTTGCCCCCATTCAGGCAGGTGAAGTTCTTACCACACTGCTGAGGTGGGAATGGCCATCTGCAAAAAGCAAGAGACAGCCTTGAAGCCACTGGGGTTTGGGGAAAGTAAAAGCATCCTAGGGCTCAGGGGAGACCGGGCTGGCAGGGGCCACTGGCACAGCCACTGGACTCTCTGGGAAGGCATTTGGCACACGTGGAGAAGGGAACAGCCTCTGAAACCACGACCCCATCGATAGCAGAGCATTGCTTCGAGCATGCTCGGAGAACAGGCAGGAGCAGCATCAGTACTAGGACATTTCTCACATAGCTGCCTATTCCTGCTGATGAAAATACAGAGACAGGATACTGTTGAAAAAATCAAACTGGAGAACAGCTGGGCCCCAGAAAGGACAGTGCAAGCACCAGGTAAGTGCCCACACCAGAAGGAAGTCAGGACAACAGGAACCTCAACCTGGGTAGATTAGATACCTGAAGCTCAGCTCCATGTTTATCTCAATGTTCAGTATGAACAGGAACAAGCAGATGGAGGGCTAAGTAACATGCTGATCCCTACTTCCTTCACTGATAGGAAACATACCTTTGTGACTAAAATATGCTGGATTTTTTTCCAAACTAACACAAATGCTGTAAATATAGACCTTATCAAAACCCAACCAACCAAACCATCCCTCCTCCTGACTCTGTACTGATTTCCCAACAAATTTTACGTGAGCTCCATGGCGAGATCGTGAACTGTGCACTGCTAAGCAGTACAGGCTGTAAGGTGACTGGTAAAAACCCCTTTTTCTCCCAGTACACATCTGATAAGGAGCAGGATACTCAAATAGGTGTTTTTTAAGCAATACACAGGAACAATGCCCTTAGTCTTAGGGCTGATACCACAAAATACAACCAAGCCCTTGGCTGCGGGAATGCTGTTAATCAGTCTAGGAGGGCATATGTATTTTTATCTAATATTACAGGAAAGTATTTGTCAGGGAAAGGTGTGTTTCTGCAGAGGCAGGAGGAATGGGCACCTTCATCAGCACCGACAGCGTCCTGCTCACAGGCAGGCCAAGTATCTCCTGGAAACTGGCTACTGTGTACCCCTGGTAGCAAAAATAACCCCCCTTGAGAACAGGTCACCTCTATAAACCTTACATCAAGGTTTGATAAACCAGCATTCTCAGCAGAGATCAGAGTATCCCTCTTCTGCACTCTCCCCAGGGGACCAGGATCTGCACTGAGACCATTTCTACCCTTCCAGGACACTCAGTGAACTGGATACCTCAGGCCCCAGCCTGCTCCACCTCTGGGGACTGGGGATGCCTTTCACATCACAAGCAGGCCAGTGGCTTCTTTTGTTCTTTCTGTTTTGTTTTAAATCAACACAGGAATATGCCAGAGGGGACTCAAATCCCGGCGAAGGTGGATGTCTTGGGGAATGAAGAGGATAGTGACAACAGGCTACACTGCCTGAACTTCAAACAGTTCTGAAATGTAGGATGGGGATAACCCCCAGAAAAAGGAACGATCCTTACCCTGTATGAGGCTGAGCACCCTCAGAGAGGACTTGGACCGGGACAGCACCTCCCAATCCACAGCAGAATTTAGGTGCTTTACCTACCAGATATTCGTGATGAAAAATTTTCCCAAAGTGTCCCAAAGTAAAAGCCCAATTTATCTGGGGCTCCTCTGACCCCTGCATCAAACCAACCAGGACTTACTCGCAGCGGGGTCCCGAATACTGGGGAGGACACTTGCAGGAGTAGCCGTAAACCCCATCAACGCAGGTAGCTCCGTTGCGGCACTGGTGCCGCACGCAGTCGTCGACGTTGATGTCACACCTCTTCCCGATGAAGCCCCGGAAGCACTCGCACTGGAAATCCGCCACCGCGTCGACACAGTCCCCGTGAACGCAGGGGCTGGACTGGCAGTCGTCGATGTTGGCCTCGCAGAGCAGCCCCCCCCAGCCGGCACCGCAGGCGCAGCGGAAGGAGTTGAACAAGTCCTGGCAGGTGCCGGCGTTGCGGCAGGGGCCGGAGGAGCAAACGTCAGCCCCGGTGCAGCCCAGCCGCACGGCCCCGCCGCTGGCCTGCTGGAACTGCTCTGGCTGCGGGTACGGGAGGGGGGCACCGAAGGGCAGGTAGAGCCCCCCTATCTTCACTCGGCCCAGGCAGCCGGTGAAGTTTTCAGCCAGAACAATCGGTGCGCTGTTCTTTAGGAAGTCCAAGCTCCCAGCGTTTCCCTGCAGCGTCACATTAACAGAGCCATCCAAACGAAGCAGCCATCTGGAAGAGAGCGCAGATGGCTCTTCCATGGACACAGAGACGGTGTGCCAGGCGCCGTCCGCAACGGGCACCTGACTCTGGAAGCTGACACCTTCGATGCTATTCCCGCTCCTGATGTCAACGAGCAGGGAGGAGTTCTTAATGGCTATCTGGAGGGAATCCACTTCTTCCACAGCCCGAAGCAACACAGCATCTTCATCCCTGGTCCTGAAATCCACATGGAGGCTGCTCAGCGTTCTAGTCACTGATGTGTTGGTGGTAAATTCAACAGCAGCATCATTATTAAATGTTGCATTAGCCAGACCTATAAATAAAGGGGTAGAGCATAAGGGAATTGAAAGGCAGTTGGTGTCGTGTTTGAGGCAGACCAATGGCAAACTCCTGGTAGGTTCTCTCCCTTAAGAATCCCACAAGCTTAATGTGAGCGGGATTATAGGCCTAGCTGCTGGCAGCCTTAAAGCTCTTCCTGTTTACAGTTGCACCTCTGATAATAATATCCAGCTCTTGTGTAGCAATTCTTACTCATCAATCCCGTAGCACTGCACATAAATATAACTATTCCCCTTTTACTGCTAGAAAAACTAAAATATAAGTCAGGAACGTAACACACCCAAAGCTGCTGAGGCAGCCAGTGGCAGAGCTGGGAACACCCCAACATCCCGAGTTCCAAGACACTTTCTGGCCACCAGCCAACACTCCCTCCACAGCAGGGCATCATAAGCTAACCAGTTTTTGTCATTCCCCACGGTTCTGTCTCAGGAGGAAACTTAGACCCATTTGCACTACTTAATTGGGTCCTACTTGGTGAAGTAAATTGAGACTCTAGAAATGGCTGAATGTTACAGAGAGCAGGATGGTGCTTGTGCTGCACCAGTACCAGGGTGGGCAATCGCTCCACCACCGTGGACGGGCTCCTCTCTGATCAACACCTTTGAGGATGCTCTTCGCTCTATCACAAGCCGGTGTCAATCCATAAAGAGCATCCTGCCTGCAAGAGGGGGTGCCTGGCACCATTCCCTTTCCTGCTGCAGCACGTGTTTCTACTGCAACAGTCCGAACTGGGAATAGTGCTCACAGACAGCAAACACAGAGGGTTTTACCAACACATAAGCAGGGTGCAGCACTTACACACATATCCTGCTGGAACATCCATACAGGTGGTAGCTTCAGGACATGGGTCACTCTCACACCAGACTCTCTCTTCACAAAGTTTCCCAGTGAAATTTGCTGGACAGCTGCAATGGAAATCATTCCAAGTGACAATGCATCTGCCACCATTCTGACATGGTTCAGACTGAAAAACAGAACAGCAGAATTTAGGAGCAGTGTCATTCATCTTTGGATCTGAGAGAATTGGGTAGAAGCAAAACGAAGATTAGTAGGAGCAGCACTTGAATCAAGAAAGAAGGGTAATTAAAATAGTGAAGGAAGCACAAGGGTCTCTGTACAAGAAACTCCTAAGACTTGGCCTCTCCCTGTCTGCTGCTGATCAACAGAAACTCCCCAGGCAGAGCTCCACCAATTTGGAAAAGAACAAAGCACAAAAGCAAAGGTGAGAAACAGATGAAACAAGCTGAGAAGTCCCTGAAAACCTCACAAAGTTCTGTCATTAGAAGGCCACACCTAATATCAGAGGCGTGACAATGCTTTATAGCAGCATGGGCTTCAAGAAGAGCAGAATCAGGGAGGATGGCCTCCCTACCTCCACACGTGGCACGCAGGAGAGACAGCTTCTGATCTAAGGGCACCTGGAGAGAGCTCCTTCAATTGTTTTTGTTGAAGTGATGAATTCCCCAGGAAGAGGTTGTTGTACGATTGAAAGAGGAGGAAGGGAGGAGCTGGAAAGGTTACTGGTTAGAGGGTGGAGAATGGAGAGCAGGTGTACTTGGCACAGCAGAGGTGGGCAGCAAGAGAGCAGGACTGCCCATGGTCTGTGAACTACCAAAACTACAGGGGAGCTACAGAAAACACGGTGCTTAAATTGTGAGCGGATACCGACTGAAGTAAGAGCGTGTGGGATCACGTGTCCTTCAATATCAGTATTTTTATGTATCAGCAAAGTCAAACTCTTCTGTAATCACAGAACTATAACCAACAACTGCCCCATGTAGAGACAAATGACAGACATCCTACCTTGCAGGTGTTGTCAGAGATGCAGCCGTTCACAAGATTACCATTCTGAGTCCTGTTCAGTTCCTGTGGCAGACTGTAGTTCTCAACCTGAAAGAACTGTATTTGGTGGCTGTTCAGCTGGATGTCTTGCAAACACCCTTTAAAATATCCACCCCACAAATCAGCGGTGTCCGGGTTCGGGTGCCCACCAACATACACTTCATACCCAGCTAGAAGAGGTATTGCCAGGAGCTGGCCTAGCTCCAGATATGTGTCTGATTGATAAGCACCAACAGTTCCTCCTTGGAAAGACAGAGCTACCAAATGTCTTCTCCCATCAACGAGATTTTCTGGAAAGGTGACAGTATCTGTAGCTAACACCTCTATCTTGAGCTGGCCATTCTCCAGGTACATGGTGAGGCAGGGCTCGGTTCTGTTGCCGATTTGCAAGAGCAAACCGTTGGGTTTCCGACTACGAACGAAAAAGGAGATGTTGAAGTTTGCACCAAGGCTGTCAGCAAGGGTGAAAGAGGCAAAGCTGGTGGAGTTCTCTAGGCCAAATGTTGCTGCTGGGCGCTCTGGAAGAGAAAAGAACCTCACGTCAGCTCAGTGACAAGCAGAATGCAGCCAGCACAAGGATATTCTAAACTGCAGCTTCTTATGAATGAGGCAAAGCCTTTCCTCCCAGTATTGTCAACATGTGTCAGGATAGTTATGCTCTCTCCCCACACAGGTCTGTCAAATGAAGAAGTGCATGTGTCCTTGCTTTATCTGGAGGGCGTGACTTCAAGTAGCAGAAGAGGGAAATACAGGTCTAGCAGAGTCCTTTCCACCCAGCAGATTCACTCAAAGAATTTTAAGCTACAAAGTTGCTTTTAAAATTCCTAAATTTTGAAACAGCAGAATGACTTCATACTCACCATGTGCCAGGAGTGAAACAAAAAAATGAAAAAATATTAATATAAGCCTTGCAGGAATAAAAGAAGTACAAACATACAATTTTAACTCAAAATTGTCAAAGAGCTTCCTTTGACACTTGGTGTTTTATCTATAAAGCAACACATTCCTATTCATCCTTAACTCAGAAGCTCAAGATCAACTTTTCACAGCGAAACAACTTCCCCCCTCTCCTGCATTCATCTAGAGCTGACACCAAGATGAAGTCCGAGCCTCTGGCTCAACAAGGAATAACATCCACACCACAAAACTGACAATCGTTCCTGCAGGAGCAAGTGACAGAAAAGGGATCAAGGAGAATTTTATTCACAGAGCATTTTGCTTTAGTTTTCTCAGTGCTCAAGCAGAAAATACTGCTTCCAGAGCTAGCACCAGTGCTTATCCAGTATCTTTGAAGCAGGGATTGACAAGAGGAGCTGGCAGATGTAAATGATGCGCCACTTACCATATGTGCACGTGGGGCCTCCATAAGGCCTGGAACAGTCGCACCTGAAGGTCGCCCAGAGGTCCACACACAGCCCTCCATGCAAGCAGGGCTGGGAGAGGCACCACTCTGTCCGGTCACAGCCCCGCTGCACTGGGGAGGACTCACCCAGCGGCAGATGCCCCGGGAGCACAGCTTCACCATCTACCTGAAGGTCCTCCAGGCAGCCGACAAAGCCTCGCTGGCTCTGTGTGTTGTTGGCCATTGGAACATCAGCACCTCCAACGTAGACGTTCAGGAAGGGGTGGGGGATGAAAGCGGGGCCGTGGGGGGTGGGAGAGCTCTGCAGGCAGACACCTGCCTCACAGGAGTCGTGCCAGAGCTTCAGCTGCACGGTGTCGTGCAGAACGACTTCAGCTTTATGCCACCGGCCATCATCGACTCTCAGCCCCTCCAGGAGCAGCGTGTACCCAACATCCTCCCTCTTCAGTCCTGCACGCAGAATGCCATCAAAGAGCTCCAGGAACAAGTACTCAGCTTCGTGGCCTCGGTAAAAAAGGATAGCGCTGGGCAAGGTGGTTCGGAACCGGAGGGACACGCTGGCAAGCTGATCTCCTGCTACATCCCTCCTGCTCTGATTGTTCATGGGCAGCTCAATGAGGAGATACCCTCTGGAAGCAAAGGAAAACGTTGTTGGTGTTGAGCATGTGGCATCATAGAAACCAGGCTGGCACTGGCACAGGTGGCCGTGGCTCTCAGCTTGGTAGGTTGGGATGCACAAGGCCTCATTTTGGCAGTCGTGCGTCTGGCACCCAGTGAGCTTGACAGAGCAGTTCTTCCCTCCCCATACAATGCCATCCTGGCTAGGGGCACAGTGGCAGGTATAGTCAGCAATGCCATCCTCACAGACAGCTCCATTCTTGCAGGGACCCTCCTCACACTCATTGATGTTAACAGCACATTCCACACCTGCGAAAGAGATTCAGAAAGGGGATCTCACTGCAGGGGACCGTGACTCCCTTCCCCAGAGCAAGCCTGCCGGGCACAGGCCGCCCGCCCCAGCACTGCCGCTCCCTAAACCGTTCTCTCCAGGAAGCCACCAAAAGACTGAGAGCTGCCGGCAGGAAGCCCCACGCTGACTGCAGCCCCACGACACAGGAGCAGGAAAACCATACTTCTGTGCTGTCCTCCCAGATGCTGCAAAGAGGGTGCTATTTATAGTGCAGCCTACATCATCCAGCAGCCTGCTGTCCTCTCCCAGGCAATCTCAAACTCCACAGGTAACCAGCACGCAGAGGATATTAATGGGACAAACCAGCAGACAGGGATTTTGTGCTTCTTCCATAACAGACTGGGTACACTGAAACCCCAATTAAGCCTATAGATCTGACCAGAGCATGTTTCAGGCACCACTGCTGCAGACAGCATTGAAATGGGAAGTTATTGGAAAGCCTCAGTTAAGAAAATTCAAATTCCCTGATGCCCCTCCAGTTGTAAACCACTCACAAAATCCAATTCATTACCAAAGAACAAACAGACCGTGCTCCACGGGCACTCTGCCGGACGGGCACTATGCTGACTGCAGCTCTGTCCAGGCCGGCACAAGCGAACTGGGTGAGAAGTAACTGCATTGTCTCCTCGGGGCACAGGGATCCCAACAGGGCTCAAGGAAACTGCAAGACTTTACACTCAGATCTGGCTAATGAAAATCTGCCATCATTTTCCTGAGCATCTCCAGCCCGACAGAAGAGCCTTTCTGAAGCAGTTCTCTTTATCTCGCCCATAACGCTGGTTTTCACTAATCTTCAGAGACAGTCGCACAGATAACCCAAGCAGGGATTATCCCAATCTAATAGCATTACACGCTGAACCAGCCAGCGAGCACAACGAGGACAGCAGAAAGAAAAGGAAGGAATCCACACACAAAGGAGGGGAATCAAAACACAAAAGACATTTGTAAAGAAAAGCCACTAGACAGAATGTGCATGTCAAAGAGATTAGAGAGTTGCCTGAGGGAAAGAGATGAGGAGAGATGGGGCATTAGGAGCACTGGAGCTGGACTTGATGCGTGATGAAAAAAACCCCAATTTAGCAAAAATAGAGGCTTCCTGACTTTCTGCATTGATGGTTTATACCCCTCACACCCCAGCAACGCCTCACGGGCAGCCTCGCACCAACGCCTGGTACCCTGCTGCCTAAACCAGCACTCTGCCCCTCTCAGCCCCTTCCCTGCTGCCACCCGGGCGAAGGAGACTTGGCACCAGCTTCCAGTGCAGGGATGTAACATGTATGGGGCTCTGAGAAGCACTGGCAGAGAAATGGAAGGCTCTGGTAATTCCGCAGCATGCTAGAGCTGTTCTGCAGGCAACATCATCCCGGGCTCCTCTAGGATATAGCTCTCTACTGATGTAAACCAGAAGGAGACTGCTCTGTGTAGTGCCTGTGGAAAAGACTGAACTGGGCCAGCAACGTCTGCCTTGAGGAAGGGCTCAGCTGATGGACAGATTCTGAGTTGCTAATTCTACCTCAGCACAGCATTTTTTTCTGCAGCTATTAACACTGGGCTTCCTCAGCACACAGAACCTGGGGGTGATCTTACCTGCAAAGGAAGCAGCAAGGATCAAAATAAGATTTTGGCACAAAGCTATGGCCACACTTGAAGGAAATGTGTTGGAATAAATAGGGTAAAATGGACATCTCTGGGCCTGGAGAAACCCAGTCTGGAAGGAGATGGGAAGGCTTCAGTTGGAATTAAGAAACATCAATAGAGCAGCAGAACTATGTGGAGTGGGTTTTCTGAGCTATCAGTGGATTGGAGGGCTCTCAAACTGTCAGAGGCAGGTCTGCGGTCCCATTGAAGGGGAGAGGCCGTTGAATGGCATCAGAAAGATTGGTATAGTCCCAAGCCCTTGAGATGCTGCTCATTTCAAATCAGAGCAGTTGATATTTACCAGGGCAATGAGGAGAAGATAGCCTGGGTTTGGAAAACAAACGGAGAGATGCCGGGAATTTCTGCATTTCTGAGAAGGCTGGGAGGGAAGGAGGGAGGGAAGGAGGGGCAGAGCCCCCTTTTCCCGGGTCACATTCCTGACCAGGTCTCCTGGCCCAGCCTGCTCTCCCCTCCACAGCAGCAGGAACACCTTCCCGGGCTGTCCCAGCCCCAGCTGACACCTGCGGGGTGAGGCTTCGCTCCAGGAGGCAAATTAGTCCCTCCAGTGAGTGCACAACCCCATGCTGGTGGCTAATTAAACACCAAGCTTTCCCAGGGGATGCAGCTCCTTTGATTTATTCAATTGTTTGTTTGAAATGGCTGAAAAGAATAAGCTGACACTTCAGGTCTTTACACAGTGCAGTCTAACCTCCCAGGCGAAGGAAACGCTCAGCAGCAGAAAGAGAGGAGGGCAGCTCTTCTAGAGGAACCAAAACCACGAGCATCATCTCACTGCTGTCGCTGTTCCTGCCAGAGAAGAGCCAGCCTTTGCAGGACTACAGCCAGAGAAGGAAAGGGCCTCTGAAACACCACTTCATGGGCTCCTGCCCTCTCAGAAGCCAGAGCAGTGCCAGATTTGAATTTGGAACTGTTTTAAGACAAACTGATAACAGAGGAGACTGTGCAAGAGTTCTAAAAATCTGACTGACAATAATTTTTTCCTGGAAGCCAAAGTCACCCCTTGCTGAAGTTACCCAGTGCTACATCACTAACTCCTTACATGCCTCCCAGTGACCCTACCTCCCCTCAGCCAGATGCCTGCCCTCTCTCCTCCTCCAGCATCACCCGTGATTTTCGTCATTCGGAGACGTTAAATAATGTTCACTGAGTTTCTTATCTAGTATAAGACTATGGAATGCAAACCAGTGGAACTTGCTATCTGAAAATCAGACAAGTGTTATTTAAAAGGCTCCTATCTGGGGACAAGTATTTGCAAAGTGTTTAAGCTACAGTCCCAAGCTAACAACCCACAGGGGCTGGGTCAGAAACACATCCAGAAGTCACTGAGCTTTCACAGCCTGCAGTATTTGCAAACACAAACCTACTCAACTAGATTCTAAAGCGTTATCAATGTGGTGAGAACAACCTGCTTTCCTAGATGCAAACTGCACTAAAATCCTTACAGCTCACCATTCCCTGAATGATGGTAACAATTTACTGACTGCTCTTAATAAGCAAAGACTCGCTGTATACAGCGTAAGAATCATACACTTCAACAGAGAGATAATATGTTCAAAGAACAAGCATACAGAGAGAAACTCTAATTTTGCTGTCATATACCAGAAAAACTTGAAGGACAAGGTCTATTCATGGGCCCCATCTTGAAACATCAGTTCAGTGGGGCTTCTCGGCCAGCCCCAGCTTGCTCTCTCCTGTAAGACAGCTGAATTCCTCACAACCTTTCCCTGGTGCATCCTAATTAGGGTTTGTATTATTATCAAAAGAAAAAAGGAGGGCAGGGAGAGAGCGGGGAGAGAGAGAATTAGCTGCAACAAACGGACCCCGACACAATTATATTTGCACAATTACTGCCATTTCCATGGCAACACACTGCTTTGACCTCTCTCCCACCATGCACAACTACTCAAGGAGAAGGTGGGGGAGGAGATGGAGAAGTGCACAGGCCAGCAAAGGGTTTGTCCTCCGAGTTAAAACAAAAACTACTTCTGAAGAAAGGAGTTTTAAATCAAAACAGGAAAACGGCAAAAACACCTGTAAAAAGCAAAACTAATGTTTCACAGAACTCCCAGAGAGACATCTGTGTGTTTCCAGAGTACACCTGAGTGCAAAGCAAGGACCCGTGCCTCGGAACACCCCGGCTTTGATCGCTGCACACGGCAAGGCAGAACTGGAGCAAAGATGCACAGGGAACGTGCTGACAGCTCCGCATTCATCTTGCGGCAACAAGGAAATTCCTTACCCTAAAGTTTCCAAAACAAAACTTTAGGTCTCTTCAAAATAAAAACATTCTTCCTTTCTAGTCAGTTCTCGTTCCTCCTCATGCCTCAAGCCACCAGTAAGCGCACAGCCAGCTCCCTGCCGCAGGCAGGCACACAAACATTCAGGACACATCGCAATTACTGTATAGATCTCGTTACCTGCCAGCAGAAAAACTCCCCTCAGGATCACGCCAATCAGCACAGATTTCATGGCCGACTCCTTGTGGACATTTGTGACAGTAAAGGGGAAAAAAGGGGGGTGAACGGGGGGAAGGAATGCTAGAAAAAGGCTGGACCGATGGCAGAATGTGTGCAAGCGCTCCCTGATGCCAGGCAGACAAAAAGGGATTGGAGATGCAACCAGCCAATATAGGAGAGCCCTGCGCCGTGCTGAGGTCTAATCCAGCCCTGCTCTAACCCTGCCCAGCTGGCCTCTCTCAGTGCTGACATGAAGAATGTGGACGCGCGGCGGAGCTCAGCGGCACGGGAACACGCTGCAGGAGCCACAGCTCCCACCCTCCCGAGCCGAGGGACGGTCCCGGCACCTCGCCCCCTCCCAGGTGAATCTGCCAAACTCCACAACTGAGGCCAAAAATAGGCATTTTTCTTTCACAAGGCTAAGCCAAAAAGCTCTATTTCCCCACCACTGTGTAATATCCAAACCAAAGAGATAAGGAGTGTTCCAAATGCAGACGACAGCCCGGGCCCTGCTGTACATTCAGTGCTGCTTAACTGGGGAGCAGCACTCGGTGTAGCTTCCTTCCTCCACGTGCCCTGTTGTGTGTGTTTGTGAGCACAAGCATTTCCACTCTGCGACGTTCATGAAGAAAAGTCTCAAGTTTTAGCTACTATAATCCGTTTCTCTGGAGTCAAACTGAACAGAAGGCAGTTCCCTGCATCCTGCTGACTGTATTGGTTCCAACACGGGACTGCAGAATCAAAATTCTCTTCTTCCTTATTAGCAACCTTACCAAACCACCCGTTGAAATATCGTGGTTTTTCTGTGGCTCTGGGTTTGGTTTTGTTTGTTTGTTTTTTAAAGATTGATTACTTTCATACTGTAAAGTTCCTGGCAGCAGAATTGTACTTTCACGTTGCAAGGAGCCCAGAGAAGGTTCTGATTTCTCTGAAGAAACGTTATCTGGGAACTTTCTGACAAACTTGAATCTCTATCAGTATCAGTGTCATGTCCAAGCAAACAAAAACTCCCACGTGTCAGACTTCAGAATCTGCACTAGCAGAATCACTGTCAGATGTTCAAAGAAAACATGCCAGCAACTCTTCTACCTATTTCATTTTCTCCATTTCACTCAATCCAAACAGGCCAGCCAGTTTTACAGATATTCTAAGCTGGAGAGAGATGGCCAGTGTTTGTTTGGAGTCAAAACTTCCCAGATAGGCACAACTGGGTGCTCTGCACACAGACCCAGCACAGATTTTAATGCCGTCTGTATTGGGCAGCATGGCCCCACTGTTACTGCTCAGGAGAAAACAAGCGGGTCGCTCATGCCCACCCAGCTGCCTGCTGCAACAATGAAGTGTAACGAGAACAAAGCCTGGAGCAGGTTCCATCCCCCCGGAAGGGAGCTGCAGTGGGCAGCAGAAGGGAAGCAGGGGGGGGTCTCACAAGCATTCCCCAGCTCCCTTCAGCTATATTTACCAAATGGATTCTGCTGAAGGGGTAACAGTCCTCTAATCTCTTTACTAGCTTAACCTTTTAGCTGCCCTTACTGTAGAGGCTACATCTCTGAAACAAATCTGACATCAAGAAATACCAGCACAGAAAAGCTACATCTATCCAAAGGCGATTGATTAGTAGGAAGAAGCATCTCCCATTTACCTCATGACCCACGACCCAGGAATTCCAGCCTGTCTGATCTGGGCCAGCACTCCCACCGAGCACCCGCTTCTAGTGAGCGGCACAGAAGATATTCTGCTTCTTCAAGGACAACTGACAGAGACATCATGGCTGACCAGCCATCAATAAGCCCTCCAATTACACTGAGATACACTCACAGTCACAATCCCTCCCAAATTTGTCACCACATCACCTTCTGGTTTCTCCCAGATCAGAAGCATTCCTCAGCCATGCGGTAGCCAGCTCAGGTTCACCATGCTCCCAGTGCCCAGGGGGGCTGCAGTTGCAATGACACTGGTGCTGTCCCCTCTCCCTCAGCACTGTGTTTCAGGACACAACTTTAGCAGGTGTGGAAATAAGAATGGGAGTGCTCAGGACATTTAAAAGCTTTTAAAGAATGCATAAGCTAAATTACACTGAAGTGATTACAGCCTTGTAGGTTAAAAATCAGTTCCCACTCCAAATGGAGGTACCTGACTTTGTCATGTCCTGGCCTAAACCCTTGCCTAGAACATACATGATGGACTGAAACCATTCCTATGAATAAATAATTCATTTTGTGGTTTGGTTTTGGTTTTTTTTCCCTAATATGCTTTTTCTCTTGTCCACAGTTCACATAATGTCCAAGAACATGCACGATTCATTCTCCTCACTTCATTTAGTACCCATGCAATTTTTTGACCGATATTTCCCCTTGGGGTACATCCTCTACTAAAGCCCAAACTGACACATGGAACAGGCTCTTCAGGACCTACTGTGTACTTCTGAGGAACGAGGCACCACTTTTGAAACAACTACATTTCAGAGAAAGTGGCTCATCTCCCTGCACTGCTGTCACCTGAGACAGCACTGAGGCAGTTAATTTGCAGAGAAAGAATTTCTCCTGACTGACATTGTTATCCCAACACTCCCCAAATTCCTCAGACTGAATTAAAAAAGAAAAAAAAAATACAGAAAGAACCCCTGCTGCCCCAAGAAAGCATTCTTCATCAGAGTAGCAAGTTCACTTTAATCAGCAGAGGCAGCTTAAACCCAAGTTCATGGCAGATCTAAGCTGCCACAGAAATGTGTTTTGAACAGAAACATTATGGGAAGCTTCACAAAGTTGTTCTGTGATCCTAATATGAAGTAATAAGCTGTTTACCCAGCATGACTGTACTGGGATTAATTGACAAAGGAGGGGAGATTAATTGCTATTATTTCCCTGTCAGCTTCACTCCTCCACATGCACTCACTGATCCCACAGGCTGCTCCCAGCCTTCCACTGTGGTAACGTGTCAGAACTACCTCAGCTGAGACAAAGTCCTCTACCAAAAGCAATATCCAGAAGAGCAACCTGCTTCTAATCCCCTTCAAGTACTAATGAACCTGAATTTGATGCAACAGAATGAACTCTAGCATTCCTTCGCCCATCATCCTGTTTCTGTCAGCTTTTCTGCCCATGTGCATGCTAAGAATTGGAAAGGATTAAACAGATCTGCAGTTTGGCAAAGCCCAGTGAAATTCTGAACTCTGTGAGGGTGCTGGGGCACAGAAGGAGGAAAAGGGAACAGGGCACGTACGTGCGTGGGAATTCTGACAAGTAGGATAAACTTTGAACCACTTCTTTGGACAACATCTCAGCTCATCAGTACAGCAGTGTGGCAATAAAGACTTAGATAAAAGCCTATTTTCAAAGACCCCATCTATAAAACCAATTTTTTGTTGGCCGAGCCTAAATTAGGAATCTAAAGCAAATGAGATAGGCCAGAAAAGCCCTCAAAGAGCTCAGCCCAGTCACCAAAGGTGTTAACTAGGAGCTGATTTGAGATTCTGGCAGCTAAAGTACCTGGATAATGGGTCTTCCCTGGAAAGAGCTGCACAGTTACACCAACATAGCTCAACCACTATGACCACAGAAGGGAAACAAAACTTTCCCATGCAATAAAGGCGTAAGACAGTCTCTGGAATGCTGCTACCTGCTGTTGCAAGACGTTAAATGCACAAGGTTTTCTTCTGGCTTCAAGTTTTTCTTTCTCCCACGAGATGGCAGCCTAGTAACACTGCGGAAAAGGTACATGACCTCAAAAACACACACATACAAGATTGGGCTGGGGATCACCTTTCTCGTGAACTTTCCGGTGTTAAGTTGCTCAAAACAAGTGTACACGTGAAATTTATAGATGCAGAAGGCTGAGAAGGAATATTTTAAACTAAGATGAGGTTTAGGCTTAGTTAGCAGTGTACCTTCCCAACAGAGCTGATGTGGAATGCTCACTATCCCCTAGCTTCTCAGCTAGAAAACCGAGACCCATTAGGGTCAGGCAGGGCATGTGTGTAAGAATCCAGACACCCCATTCCCTTGTAAACAGAGAAGGCTTCATTTGCTCACATCACAAAGACCTTTTGACCTCCTAACATAGCAGATTACTGCCTTCAGCCAAAAATGGCTGGCTCTTATCATCCAGGGGTGTTAGGGAACAGAGATGTTTTACAGATGTTATCCGTGCTGCTGAGCCAATCTGCTACAGTCAGTAGCTTGGGACAACTAGAATGTTAAGCACCCCTTTTTTATTTGAAGCTGGGTTTGTTCACCTTCACAGTACATGTATAAACTCAACCCCACAGTTCCTCCAGAGAACTTTCACTCCAGGACACAGATCCCCTTGATACACTGATCTTAGACTCTTCTACATAGTTGATCTTATGTCTCAAAATCTAGTTTGTAGCCTGTCAACTTACTTGACCCAAATCACACAGCTCTCCCATGGCATTTGAGCCGTGAACTGCAGGCCTCCTGCTGCACCACTCCCGCACTCCCCACAGTCCATCTCAGCCCTGCTCAGCAGCCTGGGCTACCCAGCCCTGGAATCCAGCCCTGCAGCAAGGCAGGGACTCGCCCGAGTGAACCAGAAGGACGGGATTCCAGCCACCTTCCTGCACCAGCATTACCTGAATAACCTGGTGGGCAACGGCAAAGGAAGCCGTTAGTGAGGTCCAGGCAGAGCCCTCCGTTCTGACAGGGCTGGGACTCGCACTCGTCAAGGTCGGTAGCGCAGGTCTCCCCTTTGAATTGAGAACATAAACAGGCATCTTAAGTGCACATGTGCATCACTGAAGGAAAGAATCCGAATGACAACGGGGTTCCTCATTTTTTGCACCATCTCTTTGTCATCTAAAAATGCAGAAGAATTTCTCGAACCATAGCAGGTGTCTCCAGACACTCTGGCAAAACAAACACTATCACTGAAACAATCTGGGAAAATGAAGTATAGAAGGTTGAATCATTTTATTGTGCCATGAAAGGGTGCAGTGTCAGGACCAGAACCATCTGAACCATTCCCATCTGTTCAATAGTGGGCCAAACTCTCATTTTTCCCTGAAAAAAATAATAAAGTATCACTGTTTAGCTCCTTCTACCAGGGAATTTCCCCAGCTGTTAAATCCAGACTTTTTTACACATCTGTAAACCAGAGAAAGGTGGCATTTCCCAGAGCTTCTAGCTCCAAGAGCAATATATCAAGAGCCCCCTCTTCTACCCACTCTGATAATACAGTTGCTGTCATGAGAATACTTTCTATCCAGGAAACACCTAGAATAGTTAGTCATCTAAGACTCCAGGGAATTAGTTTCCTCAGAAGAGGAGTTTCACAGATACCCCCTAGGGATGAGTTCTGCCATATGCATGAGAGACTGACAAAGAGAAACCACCATGGCATCTGCATAGCCAGGAGGCATTCTTCAAAACACTTGGGAAGTGCAGAGGCTGTTTCCTCAGCCCTGAGACAGAATGACAGACACCTGCAACCTATTCTTACAGTATGTGGACATCAGGCTGTCGCCTGCTCTGAACTACCAGCTGTTAAGTGGGTTTTGCTGCACAGATAACATTGCTCCCTTCCTGTCTACATCACACAGCAGCCATCAAGTGCAGGATGAACAGCTCCTGCACAGCTCACCTGCAAAGCCTGGCTGGCACCAGCAGAGGAAACCTGCTGCTTGGCTATAGCTGAAATTCCTGGGGAAGTCAGGTCGTGTTCCATAGTAGGCTTGGTTGGAGCGCTGGAAGCACACGCCTCCGTGGTGGCAGGGATCTGTCGCACACTCATCCACGTCCTCTTCGCAGTGCTGCCCCGAGTACCCTGCCAGGAGACATCGGTGTCAACAGCGTGAGCAGCTTCACTGGAACTACTCCCCCAAACACTGTGCTGCCTTGAAGGTGAGACTAAGCCCCGGAAGCCACTGCAGCTCAGCTAGCAGGGAGTCCCAGGGTCCTCCATTTTCTCCACTGTGTCAAACACAGAAGCCAAATAACCAGTTCGCAGAAAAGCATTACTGCATGATAGAAAAAGGCAGAAAAGAAAAAGACAATTTTATGGTTGAGAATCAGGCCCTTGGGATGGCCTGTAAAGGGGAGCAGTGACAGCCTCACGGTTTCAGACAATGAAAAATCCCACTGGACCATGCGATGAAATACAATCCTTAATTCTTCCCTTCAACACGGCGCATTAGTGTGTGCTCTCCGTGGCTGTGGGCCTACACGTCAGCACAGCAAACCAGATTTCTAACCTACCTGGCCAGCAGGCACAGCTGTAGCTTTTGATTCCCTCCACGCATGTGGCACCGTTCAGACAGGGTTCAGAGGCACACTCCAGGATATCCAGCTCACAGTGGTCCCCCTCAAAGCCTGTGTCACTGCAGTCACAATGGTAGCTGTGGGGCAGCAAAACAGAGCAATGCATAGGTTCTTCATTTGACTGCAAATCCCAGTATGAGAGAAGAGCAAGTGGAGCTAAGCTGTGACTCCTCACACCCACTTGCAGGCAGAGGAAGAAGACAGTTCCATCTGCACAAACACACCATGCTGGTGATGAGCAGACAACCCTCAGCAGTCTCTGAGTTCACACCTTACCTGTGAAAAGGTAAATTCAGACACACAGGGATGTTCTCAGCAGTTGCCTCTGCTGTTCATGCTCCGCAAAGCACTTCCCTTAGCATCTGATATGTCAGCTGGAAGCAATAACTGGAACCTTTTCCTACTTTATGTATTTGAGGAGTTCTGCTACTGGGTGGGTCTTTCTCACTTACTGCCATAAATCACTCTCAGTTACTGCCCCTGGGACCAATGGGATGTACATTTAAGTAAATCCAATCTGCCACACAGATTTCTACTCTCATTTTGACAGGTTGCACTAAGCAGACCCTTAGACAGTCCTGGTATCTAACTGCCCAAAGAGCACCGATTGCTCACCTGTCGATGAGGTCGCGACACGTCCCGTTGTGCTGGCAGGGCTGGCTCTCACACTCATCGATGTCTTCCTCGCAGTGGATCCCCTGGTAACCTGGTGCACAGGTGCAGGTGTAGAACCCAACGTGATCATTGCACAAGGCCCCATTCTGGCAAGGGTCTGAAGCACATTCATCTATTTCATCATCACAGTTCACACCTTTGTTACAAAACAGAGAAATATCTGCATTACAAATCCAGTAAAGTGTGTCTGTGCTGCCTGGACTTCTGAGCTGGAATCACAAAAGCCATGTTATCAACCCAAACTGGTAGCATAGTGATCTCTTCTAATTTTACCATAAGAATATTGGGAGCTCATGAACAGCAGGTGATTCTTACGAATTGGGACATTTAATTTTTATTTGCAAACAACATTATTTTGTCTAGACTTCTGGATTTTAGTCTTCTATCAAATTTAGAAATCATTTCCAGTATTTGCAAAGCTTTAGCCACTTTCACTCAGGTTTACTGAGGCAGACAGTCAAGCACTTCACAAATAACATCCAGTTTCTGCGTAAGCTGTAAAATCTTGATCTTACACACAGTTCTTAAAAACCTAACAACAGTTGTTTTGTTTCAGGATCCTTCGAGGGTAGGGAGGACAGGGCAGGGCAGAGAAGAATCATGCTGCTAGTCAGTGTCATTTAAGCTTTTATATACGATATAGCTCTTACAGTTTTAGTTAGACATGGTATTCTTCACTTGTGTTGCGTTGCTATTAATCAGATCCAGTGTTCTACATCACAGGCAGGTGCATTTTGGGTATGGGAAAAGTGATCTCTACCTGCTTCTCCAAAACATTGTTCCGTTTGTTTAAATAATATTTGTAACTTGCTTTGAGATACCTAGGAAAAAAGCATTAAAGCAGTGCAAAATGCTAATTACAGTGACACTGGATGTTAGTAGGTAATTTTGAGATGCTATTAAAAATTAGTGGCTAGCTCCAACACTATTAGTCTAGAATAAGAGTAAGTCATGTTGGTCCAAAGTTTCAACCTTCCTTGGCAGAGTGAGAGCTCCTGTGCAACTTCTATGCACCCATCTTCCCATACTATATCCACCTCTTAGCTGTCCATGGCCTGGCATCACCTCCCACCCTTAGTCATTTCAGTGGCACCTGCCAATCCATCTAATCTCCCCCTCTTGACAAAGGCTCACCACAGAGTGGCCATGGCCATCCTAATCCTGATGGAATGTGGGCCCCCTAATCTGCTGGCTCAAACCCGTCAATACCCACACAAAACTTCCTTCACCCAAATTCCAGCTGCAAGCACCAGGAAACAATCCAGCCTTGCCAGCCAAAGGCCCTGGAACCTCTGGGTGAAGCCCTGGATCATAATGCAAAGCCTCATATTTGACATCAGGATAACTTGGAGCACAACAAGCAATTCCAGCTGCTTGGGCATTTCATCAGTTCCTTGGCAGGGGAATCCCACAATCCTGAACTGAGAATTCAGCGTAAAGATAAAAAAAAGAAACTGATCTGCAAAGACAGAATTATGCTTGATACTCAAAATCAGCAGTAATGTTCAGGCCTACACTGAAATTCTGCTTTTTTTCTCCTTCATCTCTGTTCATTTTTATCAGAGTGAGTCATCATCAGGGGCTGCATTCCTGATGTTGTAACTTCTCCTCATTCCACTGGTAATCAGCAGCATTCCTCCACAGCAACCTAATTTAAACACTTCAGCCTCTGACAACGAGGGAGGCTGAGAAAGTTCATGTGCTAGATGGTACCAGGCAGACTTGGGCGCAGTACAACTGCATTCCACCCCGATAAGCAGGGCTGCCGAGAGGAGGAACCCCCCCGCTGCCTCCCTCACAGATAACTCACAGGTGGAGGTTACTCTGAGTCACAAAAAAGGAGATAATCGCCACATGCCAAAATACACTCGCCAGGTGTGAAAGAACTGGAAAAGAAACATCCAGCTAAAAGACACTTTATCCCAAATAGACTGCTTCCCTCAGAGAAATCCTGCAGGACAGACAAAGAACCACAGGCCAGACAGGCTGAGATAAGTTATACCTGCAAACACTAAGTATACATCACCTGATAACAAACCTCTTTTCTCGTGTATCTCCCTTAATTTAATACTGAGAGCTAATCACATCTACTTTGTAACTAGTACACAAGTCTCAGTCTGCCCACTAGATCCACGTCTCTCAACATCCACACCATCCACGGAAATCAAAGCCTCAACTGCTGCCTGGAAGGTGCAACAAGCAGCCCTACGCTGTTATTTACACACAGTACCGCATACTCCAGAGAGACGAGTCACGCAGCAGAGATTCAGTCCCGTGGCTGTAAACCAGCAGCTCCTCAGGACAGCTACTAGCACTACAAGAGGCACGGGCAAACTGCGGAACTACAGGAGCAGTGAGAGGCAACCCAACCACCCGGCTAGTACATGAGCATGAAAGGTACCTGTGTAGCCGGGGCCGCACTTGCACACATAGTGATCCATCTCATTCAGGCAGGTGCCATTGTTTCTACAGGGCCGGGAGGCGCACTCGTTGATGTCTATTTCACAGTTGTATCCTTGGAACCCCGGCACACAGAAACAGCTATACTCATTCACCCTGTCCCGGCAGATGGCTCCGTTCTGGCAGGGGTTCGAGGCGCACTCATCAGTGTTGTCTCTGCAGTTGGCCCCGCTGAAGCCAGGCTGGCAGACGCAGGTATAGTCCCCAGGACCCTCGACACACGTCCCGTTATTTAGGCAGGGGTGGCTAGAGCACACAGAGCTTTCTGTTTGGCAGCCTTCTCCATTCAGTCCTGTTTGGCATTTACAGGTGTAGCCATTTACACTATCTACACATTCAAAACGAGGGTCTGTACAAGGGTTGCTCTCACACTCATTAATATCAACGTTACAATCAATACCTGTGAAGCCAGGCATACAGACGCACTCATATTCCAGGAGTCCTGGAGTCTGGTTGCAAATCCTACGGGCAGGACACTCGTGTTTAGCGCACGCGTCATAGAGGTGTTCACAGTTTGTGCCCATGTAGGCTACAGGCTCCGTGGGGCAGGTGCACTCGTAACCCTCTTCCAGATCCTTACAGCTCCCACCATTTTCACAGGGGGATGAGGAACAGCCACTATCGTTTTCAGAGTATGAAGTCCCTGTTGAGAAAAGAGACTTTGTTAGTCAGCGCTCGTAGCCCCAAAGAAGAAAGTTCTTCTGTCAATCTCCACATGCCCACCTCAGTTCCACACTGCAAAGGACTGCTCTAGTCAATGAAATGTCTATGAAAAACAGCCACAAAGCAGAGATAAAGCTCATGAAATAGCAAACGGTATCCGAGAAACAGCTCCTGCTTCTGGTGAGACAATCCTGACTCTTCCTAGCACTGGAAGTCAAGCAATGGCTAGTGTTTAACCTTGGGGTTAGACACCATTTGGGTAAGCAGGTCTCTGCCCTTTCTGTACGTAAGCGGGGGCTGGCTAGTGACAGGAATCAGTCTCTGGGAAACCCCACAGGACAGCAGAGGCAGAGTGGGCAGGGCAGTGCTGCTGACACCAGCCACAGCTCCCCAGCCCTGGCCCTCAGCTGAGCAATGTTCTCCCGACGTGCCACGCTCCACGAGAAGGATCTGCCAGGACCACGCACCACAGCATCACGTCTCAGCTGACCTTACACGTTCTCTCATTCCTGACATCATTATCCCAGCCCAGTTTTGGTCATGTCGCCTTGCCCTGGTGCACCTTCTACAGCAGCTGATCTGTCATCAGTGGTTTTCATCCAACTCAGTGCCCCATCAGCTCCTCGGTCTCTTTGTACCTGAAAGTGGAGGCACCCAATTTGGGGGCCTGAAAGGGATTTACAGGAGACTTCAGTTTACAAAAGCCTGCCCCTGCTCTGACCTCCCCCAGATTCCTCCCACCAAAAGACTGTAGGGTTTCTAAGTCTTTTAAGAGGCGGTGTTGATGGGGGAGGGAGGGTGCTCAGGGATTTAGACAGCCCTTTCTCTTCCCAGCATCATCTCTACGCCCACCCCTCCCGTCCTCTCTCATGTGATGCCGAGCAGAGTTGCTGAGCATTGCACTGTCCAGCACTCTCATTATTCTGCCATCAACCCTTTTATTCTCAGATTCCCAGTCAGGCAGAAAACAAGGATGACGGAATCTGCCTGGAATCTCTGTGGCAATTAAGAGTGAGAGCCCAGGAAACTATTCGCAGCAGAGCTTTACCAGGCAGGAGCTAGGAGCCTTTGTACACTTAATGAGTAACCAGCCCCAGCCTGCACTTTCCACAGGCCAGGAGCACAGCCTATGATAAAAAAAGAGATCAAGTCCGATTCGCAGCAGCCTCCATCTGCAAAGAAATTCCCTTTTCAACATCCTGACCAAGCACTGGTACTGTAGACTGGCCGAAGCCACGTCAAAGGCTACATGCTCCCATTCTGCTCCCATTAGAAGTGGACAGTTTACATGCTTCTTGCAAATAAAGATAAACATCACATCTCTTTGCCATTTCCTGTCTTTTCCAACATTCTTTCACAACAGACATACCTTTTTGTACCTTCTCTATTTTGGTTCAGTGCCGTGCTCAATAATCTGTATCAGTCATCAGTGCCTGTCCCTTACAGAAAGATATGGTGACTAATCTATGGCCCCATAGGCGCACACGGAGCTGAACAGGCAGACACCAAGTCAAGCAAACACAAAGCTTCACTAAAAAGTCAAAAGGCTCTCTTGGCTTACCAAAGAAGAGCAGCATTGTAATAGGAGAACTCCAATCTCCTCTAAACTCACCATGCTCTGAGCAACAGCAGTGCCTAACCAGTTACGTGTACTCATAATCTGTGGTGAGTAACTAGCTATGTGCAGAACTGCACAGAGAAAAGTTGTATTAGTTGCTGTATTAGTTCTAGCTACTTTCTATGACCAAATGTTACTGTACTTCAGTTATGTCTAAAAGCGATGACTTCAGCAGGACCACATTTTGGAGGAAAATGTTCCTTCTTTGGCAGAAAGCTCCTGAGGTAGCACAGCACTGCTCCCGAGGCACGCAGCCGAGAAGGCCGCCGCATAAATCACAAGAAATGAAACAACATCTGCAGAACTTCAAATTCTTCTGTGAACTGCAGCCTGCAGAAATTCACCCCCGTGTCTGCCCTGCTCAGCAGAGGTTACAGGAGCATTAGCAACACTAACTCTGAGATTATGTCATGGAGTCCCCTGCATATAGCACACCTCTGCTAATACTGGGACAGTTCCCAAGGACAAACATGCCCTCGTCTAAATACAGCAGGACCCTACTCTTCCTTCACTGGCAGTGCTGAACTTCCGGCTAAATAATTCCACAGATGAGACACTACTTGAAAACAATTTGTTACAGAGTGATGTCAGAAAGGGCGATTTCAGCTGCGAGGAGGGAGTGCAACACTTATGATGTCCCCAGGAAGTGAAACGCAGTCTGTAAGAATCCAGTGTACAATATGGGTACTGAAGACCTAGACCAGCACCCAGCTGGAGAAAGAACACACAAGGCTTTTTTAGCTCTGGTTCTGTGATTTTCATCCATCAGTCCTAGGGCATACAATAACTCCTCTCGCTTTTGGAATGGATTATTATACGCATGTGAATAGCATATAAATATACACCAAATGCTGATAAGCATAATGAATAACTCTTCCTGCTGCACAATACAACGAGCATGAAAACATGTAATTCAGACTCTGCTGTTTCATGAAAATGGTGAAAATCAGGTCAAAGAAGTCACTGAATGACAAGAGTTTGTATTTTCCCACAAAAGTAGCTGTTGCTGGATTTCCAATCACATTTGGGATTTTTCCTTTACGTTTCACAAGAAGAATATGAATCAGTGATATCTGTAAGTGGAAAAAACATTAAAAATATATTATAGTCACACCATCCTGCAGTTCTGCTCTGAAATGAAACTGGAGAAGACTACAGTTTCTTTGAAGAATACGGGCCAGGCATTTAGGGGTGGATTAGGAGGAACTTCAAAGGCTAACAGAGTCCCATATAAAGCATTCATGGAGCCCTGTCAGGACAGGCCTGGTTTTACACTTTAAAGGTAGTTGACAAAGATTTTCCCTAAAAGATGAGGTTTGTGACCTTTTGTATCACTTTAAGGCAAACAAGACACATTATCAGGCTTTGCTGTAATGACTGGCTTGAATAATTTTATGCTTTATACCTTTACTAAATGATCTTCTCAAAGAGCTGTTGCAACAGCCACAAAAAGAGGAATCACAAGAGGAGGAGATGCTGGGCCGTCAGGGATTCCCCCGGCAGTAAGTAGTTCACTGTCTCTCTTCCAGAGAGTCCTGAGGAATCTCTTACTCCATAAACTGGGGCAAGATGCTCTTGCCCTGCATGGGCAGAGAGAGCTGCAGGAGCTGCTAAGACACTGTGGGAGGGTGATGGGTCTGTCCCACCCCAGGGAGGAGGTTCTCAAAGAGTTTCTGGCCTTTTCTTTAGAAAACAAACCAACCAACCCTCTCAACTCTGTCTGTTCTCTGTTATCTCACACGTTGTGAAATCTCAGTGGTAATTTCCCCCACAACACGAGCTGCATTGAAGTAACTTCTTTCAGAGCCTCCCCTCTCCATCCTGACATTGTATCAGCAGAAGGTTTTATTAGAGACCAGTTATGAGTTGCCAAGACCATAGACAGGACAAGGAGCTTCAGTCTCTTTATGTCACTGCTTGAGAGATGCTGCTTTAGCATTACTCACTGGCTTACATCCTTTGGGTTTGCTTTTCACAAGTTTGTTTTTTCAAAGGCCTGGGGAACTCTGATAGAGGATGGACACCCTCAGACTGGGGATACACCTGACCTCAGGGAAGGTGCTCAGCAATAACCACCTTAAAGGGGTTCCTAATGGTCAATTAAAATTTCAACAGGTAAGTGGCAGCACTGGGGGTATCAGCCCGGAGATGACCTTTCTTCCTTCACACTGAAGGACAGTTTTGACAATTTTATTTTTATTTTTAATATATTTCATGTTATTCAAATAGAACAATATAACCAGGTAGGTACAGGATGTCAGACTGGGCACTTTACCTGGACTAGTTATGGGAACATTAATGATAAAAGGTACTTCCCTGTCTTTGGGCCCATCAGAAGGGGGTCAGTGCTACAGGGTAACCTTGTTAGTGCTACCCTTGGGGAAGGGACTGCTTCTTCATGCTTACAAGTATTCGTTTACCTTTCCAAAATCATGACTCAGTCATGATGTATTAGGTACCTTTTGTGCATGAATTTGTTAGTGAGTTCCCTGACTTCCCTGCTATTTTAGATCTCGCTCCCTACGACTGTCATCCTTTACAAAAAGGCACTGCAGGCTTGGGGAGAAAGCCGCTTCCTTCGGGTGTATTTCACCCGCACCACTCACCACAACAACTGGAGGAGAGCCAATTTCCAGCCCAGAGCAGAGAAGAGCAGGCTTCCCAGTGGCAGCCCTGCCTGCACCACAGCAGTAACCGAGCACGAGGAACCTGCCAGTGCCTGAACCCCCAGCACCCAAAGCCCCAGCCCGGCTGTGCTCCTGCTGAGCACCCAGCACATTTCCCACTGAGTGAGACAGCGGGGCCAGGGGTGGAAAGGGAACCCCTGCACCTCAAGTATCAGAGCAACACCTACTAAATAAACTCTCAATAAAGGAATGGAGAGTTATGTCTCCACGGCAACAGGAAGGCATGTGCTTACATTAGTAAATCCCTGCCGACCTCTGCTGATCTTTCCCTATCCTGGTCAGTGTAAAGGATTAGTGAGAGGGCCTGTTCCCAGGGTCCACACACCGGGACAGGCCTGAAAGGGGCTCGCAGGCTGTTCACCCTCTCTCTTCCCCACCCTTGCCAGCTCTGGAAGGATGGCATAGCTGCTATGGAAGGTAGTGGCAGAATAAGATCAAACCCTTCTTTAGGAAGTCCCTTCTGTGTACTTGTCCCAGGAGCACACAAGACCTCTCCAGGTGGCTTTACACATCCTAGGGTTTTACAAGCCCCATTTCCTTCTTGACACAGAGAGATAAAACCCTTTCTTCCCAGACCCGAGCAAACAGCATCAGAAAACAAGGCCCTGCAATTCTCTGACACTACTGACAAGCTCACGACATGATAATAATTGGCACCAATTTTTCACCTGGCCTAAAATATTCCAGACCTTGCATTCCTTGGCCTGTTTAAGACAGGAGTGGGCATCCTCTGACAGCTGCTTTAACGGTGGCCTGTCCTATTCAACATTGGGAAATGGGATCTGGGCATGGGAAACTTTCCAAAATACCAGTGTTTGATCACAGCCACCAAGCCCCTGAGCTGCAGCAGATTACCACCTCTGCAGCCATCAGACGAAGCTCTGTTGAAGTAGTTTACTCTTATCTACCAGCTGCTCCCTCTCCCCCAACAACTTCCCATCAGCTTTTGTTTGAGTTTCCTGGCCTGGTGCTCAGGTGATGTCACCATTAGGGTCAGGTATATTCAATTCCCCTCAGGATCCTGGTCCCCAGAGTCAAGTTCTTCCTCTCCAATTTTCCATAGCAACTATTGAATTTTTTTCTTGTGGTTGTGCAAATAGTATAAAAAGGAAAATGATACATATAAAAAGGAAAATGATATTGCAGCCTGCAATACTACCTTCTGGCTGAATCTAAACACCATCACTATCAGCTCAGGTTATCAGATCTGACAATCTCTGTGAAGTAAGACGTGACACAATGAAAAAAAACCACTATACCCTCAAAATAAAGATCAGATAATCAAAAAGCAATGTTGGCAATCAGCAATTCAATACTGAATAAACGTCCCAGCCTGACACTAGGGACCCAAGCAATGCCTCCAGTATCTTTCAGAGGGGCATTTTAAAAAGCACCCTGCTCTTCATGCCTGTGCTCTCTCTTGTAGAGCTTCGGCAGATTAAGGACACAAGCCCAGTATCCCAGCCAACTGCCAGTTTGGATGCTAATTTAAATACCTCGAGTGCAGTGCCTGCACACAGTTCAGATTGTGGTTTTTCCCATCCAGTGGTTTAGATGGATATTGTGTGTTCATCACTTCCCAGCCTGCTTCTGATGCTGTTTTTCTTCGTTACTGGAGACCACAACATTTCCATGCTAGGTTTTTGGTTTGACAGAACTTTTTCATGCCAGAGATGTGTGCACAGTCTAACTGTGTAAGTAATAAAGAATTTACAAAGGCCTAGACCACTAGACCCACGAGACTTTCCTTAAGACAGGCAGAAGAAGATGTTGCTCAGTTTCCCCTTGTGAAATATGCAGAGTATTTACCCCCTCAAAGAAGCAGAATGCCAGTTCCTGGCTCTCTCCCTCCCAACTTGCCCAGTGAACTGCTGAATGGTGCCCAACAGTGGGCATCAATCCACAGGGCTGAGCAGTGCCAATGCCATGGCCAGAGGCATTGACACCATTCATCAGAAATACCACTTCAGGGAATTAAACTCTTTACACAGAGCAAGCAGCCAGCTAGCTTGTTTTCATTATCTGTTCACTGAATGCAGATTTGAAGATGTAACTCCTATTATTATTCCTCTAGAACCTCGATAAAGAGCTATAAATCCATGTTTTATGATAGTATTGCATAGATTGCCATAGTAACACTTTGATCTTCTGTGCTTATGACACCCCAGTATTTACCCTTAATAGACACTCCTCCAAGCTGACCTTCAAGGTTTACACATTCTCTGATCTCTCAGCCATTTCCACAGATCAAACGCTGAGACAGGGGGTTTCCTGTGTATTCAGCTAACCAGACTGAGTCACAAGCTTTAATTTCCAATTCTTATTTAAAATACATTGACAATCAACAAAACAGCTGAAAAGATTCTATTTCTTTGTTTCCACCTTTTGAAGTGAGTAAGACTTAAACTGTCCATATGTCTGGGCTAATCTCAAGAGCTGGCATTAGAGCAGATAGCAACTGCCAGAGAAAAGGTCTGTCTGCACGTGTGTGCTCTCTCAATAGGAGTCCAAAGCACCTCCCAGCTCAAAGGTATGGGAATCACTGTGCTCGCTGCTGGCCAGAGCTGTGGGAGCAAAAATGAGTAGACACTCACTCTGGCCTCCAGAATCTTCTTTAGAACACAACAAATGAAGCTGAGAGCTGTTGTGCTCATTACACAGACAGCAGCAGTAGAACTGGAGGCCCAGGCAGAGCCGGTGCCACTGTCCCTCTGGAGTTCACTGCAGTCAGCTGGAGACAGTGCAGATCTGGGCTATCTGCAGGACCTGCAGACAGCTGCAGGATGGTCTTACGGTCACAGCTCACAACAGGCCATCTGGCAATCAGAGTTTGCTCAAAATCTGTGAACAAATAGCCAGTCTTTGCTTCAATGACCTTTAGACTAAATCAATTAGAAAGTTAAAAAACCCCCATAGAAATATACCTCACAAGGGCAAGAAAAGGCATTTCCTTATGGCCTTAGAATTCTGTAAGTGCTACCAAACAGCAGACACTACAGTTAAAATCTGGTAGAATTCCCCTTGCAAAAGAGGAGTAGCTGGAAAGCCAATGGAAATTCCTGCCTCCCTTGAGCTCTGCTGACTCTAACAAGAAGTGTCATCCACCTGCACTGCAAGAGAAAACAATGTTCTCAGTAAACCACTGTTACCCAAGAGTGAAAAGCTATCGGTGCAACGGCCAAACGGCACAGACCCCCCAGTCCCCCCAGCTCTCTGGCAGCACACAGTGAGCAGCACCCTATGGCAATGGGCCTTCCTTCTGCACAACACAAAGCCACCGTAATTGCTTCACACTCCAAACCAGTAGCTATGGTTACTAGATACAAAAGACAGTCCCGCTGCTTCCCCATGGCCAGAGGAATTCCAGGCACTTGCAGCAAAGGAACCAGACAAAGAAGCTGGTACAAAGAAAAAAAAAAAAGAAAAAAAAAAACCAAAATTTTCACTTTTGTATTCATATTCTTAGGTGATCTGGGCAAAGAAAATTCAGGGAGGTTTCAGAAGAGATGAAAAAACAGACTGTTGGGGAATCAAAGGAAAGGCTGAAAGCTTTCTCCAACTCTCAGAAAGTACATAAACATCACCCACTAACGCGAGAAAACCCCACATGCAGCATTCAGCAGACATGAGCAGAGAAAAGGCGCTTTGAGTGTATTTTCTGTATGTCATGTTCCCTGTATTTTACCTCCACTTCTTCACGTCACTGATCACTCCTGTCCCAGCTCAGTGGGAGCCAAATAGGACTTTTTATACAGACACCGGCCTGGGTGCCGAGGAGGATAAAGAGGCAGGTTCAATCCCAATCATACTTTCCAGTAAAAGGTTGGACATGTTCCTGACATGACCTTATAATCCCTGGATGACTAAAACAGATGTCTAGGCCCTGCAGATCTCCAGGCACCCATTCCAGACGAAACAGAGAAATCTATTTGCTCAGGGAGCATAAGAAATTGTCACAAGGGTGATTTTCAGATCCTAAAGACATGTTCACAGGAACTTGAAGAATCCCAGTATATACTCCCCTAGGTACACTCCTCTCTCACTTACATGTATTTCTAAAGCACATAGAAGGAAAACAAAGCTCAGCATGGGCACAACCATAAAATTCAGAACTTTTCAAAGGAGAAAGTGTTTGCTATAGTAGCTGAATGCTGAATTACATGAAAGCGTGCACGCTTCGAGCTGTTGTGAATAGATGCACGCATACATGTGCACAGGGAGAAAGACAAAAGGAGACAAGAAATAAACAGAAGGAAAAACATATCTAGAATGAAACGCCTGTTTACCTTCCAGACAAGTTTTCAGGCTTCAAATCTCCCTGTGCGAGTGCCGTTTTGTTCTGCTGCCTTTGCAGTGCAAGGGCAGATCAGAGATTCGATCCAAAGTTACTGCACTGTAGCTGGGTAAGAATCACGCACAGAAGACAAAAACTTACCCCAAAACAAGAGGAAAAGTGGCAGCAGGAGAGCAGCATTGTACGCCCTGGAGGTAGTTTTCTTCAATTCCATGACAAGTCTAAGAGTGGCTGTTCTAAAAAGCTCTGGGGAGAAACAGCCGTTGGAAGCGAGCAAAGACCAGCTCTCCCCACATCACGGCCCGTGGAGAGTCCTCTCTGCTGCAGGCACCCGGTCCATGCTCTGCCGAAGTGGGGACTAGCACTAACAGGGTGGACAGAGTCCTGTCCACTCTCCAGAGCTTCGCTCCTGTCCCGAACAAAGGCAAAACGCTGCCTGGATCCACGGACTGAACTGCTCCAGGCAGAGCCAGCTGGGTTAGCGGCGGGGTGGATGGAGAGAGCCCAGCCTGGCCAAGGTTGAAGAGGCTGAAGAACTGGAAGATTCAAAGGACAAGGCAAAAAGGAAAAAGGACCTCGTGTGGGTTTTTGCTTTCTGTGTTTTGAACTCCTCCTGTATAATGAAGAAAACAAATGTGGTGTCTCCTTCCTAGCTGTGTGACGGGAGCTCAGAAGTGGCTCGGGGACAGAGGTGGCCAGGGGTCATGTCTAGATGCAGGTTTCTCTACCAGCTCCTATTTGCAAACGAACTCCAGACAAGGATCAATCACAATTTTCTGATAGAGGCTGCTTTGTGCGAAGAGAAAATAAGACGAAAGACAAAAGCACACTGCTGATCCCAGAGCCAGTCCACAGTTAGTCTTTACTGGTGTCTCTCACAGATCATGAGATGTGTGAACCCACAAGGCATACAAACCAACAAAATATACAGGACCCTCCTCCCAGTTAAGGAGCAGTTGTAGAGATCAACAGAAGCATCTGCATAACACAGGCACCGAATCACATGACCGCCTTTGAATGCATGTGTTTAGTTTTAGAAGTGGAAAAAATTATCAGTGTCCATTGTTTTATGAGAGTAACTGGAAAAAGAGCCCACACTCAGTTATGACCTACTAAATACCTCTAAATCCACATCACAATTGGATTAAATTAACTGTAATGAGAATTACGTACATTGCCTCACCCTTCCACTGACAACTAAAAATAGGAGGCAGGTAGGACTAGGTAAATTCCCAGTTTAAAGAAGATGAGGTATATTCCTGGTTTAAGAGAAGAAATCTGCAGGATAGGAAGGAATTGGTGCAGACAGCCCTAGGTTGCATATGATGAGAACAAGAGCAATTCTCCCATGAGTAACTGGTACGATCTCAGCATCCTCGCAGAGCAGAGAGAGGCTGATGGGCCATGTGCAGGGAAATGGGATCTTTAGGGCACTGGTTTTACCTTCAGTGCAGAAACCAGAACAGTGACAGCAAGAGCATTTTAGCCACCAAAACACTGCAATTCGGGAACAAATGGTTCCTCTCACCGGCCTGCCTTGCAATGCTCCAAAGATGATATATCATTTGTTATCAACCTTATCTGGACCACCCTGCCCTCACTTTCATCTCTGGTGTCTTCAGTGTTTTCTCAAGATCAGACTCAGTATTAGTTTCTTGCCAGTTACCACAACCATCTGGAACTCATTTCTCTCTCTTTCTGTGGTCAGGGGACGTAACCAAACACTGATATGTGCAGAATCTTTCTGCTCAGAAGTTTTTTGCTTCACTCATCTGCGTCGATTATCCTCCTAACAACTCACCTCTTCCAAATCAAAGCAAAGCCCTATGAATCCACTGCACAGGTAACACTGCAAGAAACCTTGCAATTCTTCCTCGACTGAATACAGCCACTTCTGTAAGTAGACCAGTGCAGTATTTCACGACACTTGGGAATTACAACTATCCATGGTAATTTATGGCTCATCTGCCTACCTGAAGGACACACCTGGCTTTCATAAAACAGAATTAGAGTATCAAAAGCCCACACATAAAGTGGAGGTTCCCACAGAGGCTTGGCTCTCGTGCAGCTGTGCTGCTGCCGTGCAGCCTGTGGCACCTCGCACCCCTGACAGAGCCATTAGCTACAAAAGTCTTGTTCCACACTAGCTAGACTCAGAAAAGAGCAAAACACAAGAAGAGGCTGAACGATTAAAAAGCTCCAGAGAGGAACATTCTTGGTATCTCTCAATACATCTGAGACAATGTCTCAAGCACTGACTTCTTGTGCTAGTGACTGGGTTTTACTCTGGAGTCTTCATTTGGTCTTTCTGTCAAGTTAATGTTGATGGGGTCAAACTGAACTGCTAATACAGGCAGTACATCAAGAATATCACCCATGCAGGGATGCTGTGAACAGGAGCTTTTGGAAGGTAGCGTTTCATGCCTTTGTCACAACAGGGTTTGAACTTGAGCAACCTGGGAAATGGCAGCAGTCTGTGGTTCTCAGCCAAAGTCTTCCACCGACAGAGGTGAGGCTCTCGTACCTGTACTGCTGCCAGGTTTTGGGGTTGAAGCAAGTTAGGAGAGATGATCCTCTTGAAAAAACCACATTCTTTTGTTTTCTGTGACCCCTGTTAACTGCTAGCACAGCCAAGTGGTCTGTTGGGACTTAAGGCTCATTTAGTGTTGCTCAAAACCCCAGCTAATGAAACCCAAGCTAATGAATCTCACATAGGTAAAGATATCCAACTTCCTTTTAATAATCAAAATGCCTTAAGCCAATGCCTACCTGTGAGGATGTTAGAATTTAATTTTTCAGCACCCATGGTCACAGTTTTATGAGATTTTGCCAGCACAAAGGGCAGACCATTTCCGTGCTGGACCCGTGGGCATACAAAAAACAGTGTGGGTATTAACCAGCTTAGTCCAATTAAAGGACCCTAATGCAATGCTGTTAAGGCCCCGATTTGTTAGGCTTGACTACATTTCCAAAGAAGGAGCACAACTGGGTGGATTTGTTATCTAAAGCATAAGCTCCAAGCCCTTAGTCATCCTTGCTAAAGCCTTCCCCAAACCGGCCGGGGTTTGTGCTACCTCCGCATCGCTGCGATCCAGCATCAGCATAATCTGCTCTTTACCATAGTATTAAAACTGGAGCCAAAGGACACAGCTGCTTTCGTCTGTGTGACACTCATTACAAGAGACTTAAGGACAGCACAACAGCAAGGCTTCTATTCTCAGCCAGGAGGCAGGAAACTTTGCAAGCCGGAAACACATGCCACGAAAATGGGGCAGCAGTAGGCAAGCTGGATTAACAGAAAAGGGAGAGAGCAGGTCTGGGGTACTCAGCAGAAACTTTGTCTTATTATGCTACACTTCTTTGTACACTTTCCATAAACCAATCCTGTACATTTTTCTACAAACAGTTCAGAATGAACTGTGCAGCAAAGTACCTGAGCAAAACAGCCCATGCTTTCCATTTGAAGAACAATGCACACTTGCCCGAGTTTCACAATTTTTCCTCACACAGGGCTTAAAATAATCCCGATATTACAGACTGGATACTAAAGCCTAAACGTGTGATACGACAGCCAATACCACAGACAAGCTGGTAAGGATAAAGGCATTCCTAACTCCTGTCTTTGCACGTGTCGTAGCTGCCTCAGCAGAGAGAGCCTCACCTTCCCTCCTCACAGTTCCGGAGCCTCACCACTGAATACAGATCTACTTTTCTGAACTAACAGCCTGAAAATCTTCTGATGGTTTCCCCAGCTTCATCTTCTGAGGGTTATTAGGTACAACCATAAACAAAGGAGCCCATACTAGCAGTGCTTATGGACCTGGAACTTGAGAAGTTGAGCTAGTAAAGAAACAAGCTTCCAGTTCCACTCAAAAACAGTGAGCAAAAAATGACTGCTCCAGCACACTCTGCTGCTCCAGTCACTGCTGAAAAGTGCCACATATGTTTTTTAAAAGTTTGGCATTTGAAGCCTGCAGACTCACAGGCCAATCCTGTTAACTGAAAAACTCCAATACAATTTGATGATACAACACTTCAGGGCTCTCTGGGAGCAACCGCTAACTCAAAATGTGCTCTTCCCTATGCCAGCCCAAGTTCCGGCCCTGCCCGTGCGCTGTCACGTTCCGGGTGAACACTAGATGTCCGCTCTGCACTCAGCCAGACAAAGGCCAGCGTGGAACGGGAGACTTGAAAAGAAATTCCCGTTATCACCAGCGCTGCCAAACCAGTGGAACCAGAGAGCTCCCGAAGCACTGCCAGCCCGTGCTGAGCTGCACAGCGAGCACTGACACCACTGCAACACCCACACGTCAGAGAAGCCAGGGGAGAGCTTTGTCCCCCAGTCAAAACTTTAAAGATACTATTAGAACCTGGCAAAAATCACACAAAATTTCCAGTCCCAACACCCTAACTGCACTTCTTAGACACAACGAATTTAAGTTTCCTATCATTGTGAACCAGAACTGCTGGCAAGGAAACCACACTGCCCGGTAGGAGCAGGGAATATGTGACACTGCTCAGTCCTGGGTACTGGCAATGGAACAAGCGGCATGATGAGAATTAACAGAAATTGCTATTTCTTGCTATGCAGGAACTCAACAGAGCAGCATAATGGATGGTCAGGGTTCTGCCCCAGCCTCACCACTGGAGCACAATGATGAAGTTGAGATAAAACCACAGTGTTGAGGAAGAAGAGGGCTGGCAGTCCAGCAGGGCAAAGGCAGAATGATTGATGAGAATCTCACGCGAAGTATGTCTCTGGGTAAGTCTGAACGTAGCATACGCACCCCACACGTGTAAGTTTGGGGGTGACTCTCCCCACACAGGTGGGTTTGGGGGTGACTCTCCCCACACAGGTGGGTTTGGGGGTGACTCTCCCCACACCAGCAGGCTGGGGCTGGCTCTCCCCAGAGCCGCAGCCCGCCAAGCCTGCCCTCAGGCGCCATCTTGCGGCAGTGCCTCCGGCTCTCGCGCTGCACGGCCGGGCAGGATTCACCGCAGCCGTACAGCTCCCAACAGCCAGCAGAGCACCATTTCTCAGAAGACTGCTGTTTGTCTGCAGACTATGGGAGGTCCAGGGTTAGGGTCTGAGAGGACAAAACCGAAGCCTGAAGTCTGAGATCACCTGCTCTGCCTTGCAGCATCAGCTCCTTGTGCAGAGCTCTTGACGACACGGCTGACTGCCAGAGACCCAACTGTCAGAACCGCAACAAGACACCCAGTGCACACAGTACCTGCAGCTTCCTCTCCAGCTGCCGGGCCCACTCACGACACCCACAGGCCAGGCTGTAGCGAAGACGGGGCCATTCTTCCGCCAAGCTATCTCTAAAGGAAGCTGTAGAAGTCAGGCTCCAACCATGTTTGTCCCCTTTGATCTACGTGAGACCCCGCTGGAGTGCTGCAGGTCAGCTTTAAGCCCCCTCTGATCCCCTTCCACTGCTCACAGCTGCCTGGGTGGAGGTGAATCCCTTCCAAGGGGCCTCTGCTGGCAGAGGGGAAGATGAGAACGTTGATAAGCTACCAGTATAAAAAAGGTCTCAGGCAAGATTGTCAGCAGTAAAACCTTACAGCAGGAAGAAGGAGCTGTTCAATACATTGCCTGGATCTAAGAGCGTTTTGAAGTTGTGTTGACTATTGAGAGGCCTTTTTACTGCTGATTTTGTCAAAATGATCCAAGGTGCTTGCAAATAGCCCTGTCCCCAGGGCTGTCACCGCTCAGAGGAGCCTCGGATGCCACTGGAGGGCAGTGCCGGGCAGGTTTCTGATCTACCGGCCTAAAACCAGCTCTGAGAGGCACCCCTCGGAATCGGCAGATGTTTCTCACAGGTCTGCATCGCTGGCAGCCCTGGAGTCACGCTGGTGCCCAGGGCGCTGAGCAGCTTCAGGGGCAAAGCTAAATGCTCAGCCAGAGCCAAAGGAACCTACGCTCAGACCCACCGTAAGGGAGCTATGCCCTGCAGCTGAGCCAGGGTGAAAGGAACCATGTAATGCAGAAGTTTGCACTCTTTGAAGGCCAAGGAAAAGGGAATTTTGGAAAAGCCCCCAGCTGGACCAGAAAAACAGACACAGCCAGCTGCACCGTGTAAGCTGTGTGTTCTGAAGCAGCGTCTCACCTCAAAGTCCTGTTTGTTGCATCTGTCTGCCATGGAAATGACACCTCTGAACACCGCATGAACCAGCAAGCTCTACTGCATTTTCCTTCCAGATGCAATCACTGTAGTCTCTCACAGACTTCAGGCAGTCTGCTCTGTAACGAGGCCTCTGGGAAAAACTGGACATTCTTACCACAGTAGGTGGCAGGAAGGAAAATGGATGCATGCCATGGATGTGCCAAACGCTGAGGAAGGAGCGATTTTCTCCATGAAGCCACAGATGTGGGGCTTGCTTTTTCACCTTAATGAACACTTCAGTCAAGAAATACTCCTATTACCTCCAAATCTAATCCAGGGAGCTAAACAGACATACTTGTCAACACGAAGGCGAGGGCCAATGGTGCAGAACTAGCCCTATGCCCGATTTTGACTCCCAAGCTTGGGGACATTGTCCAGCCATTTTCAGTGTCTTAGCTCACCCTCTCGGGACTTTCTAGGCCATGTTTCACACCAGTCTTACCACAATGGCTGACTGGGCCACAGAACAGCAAACATCTCTGAGGCTAACTTTTGTCCTAAGAGTATTTCACAGACTGAAGTTCCCATGCAAGTCAATTGTTTCTTCTTCACAGATAACCTGGAATAACGGCCTTGTAATGGCCTTGGCTACCATCACTTGTATTATATGACACTAAATGGAAATTTCTTCAGTTCCATTTCTACTTCTCTGTAAAGCTTGTTAAAACATCAGTTCCTTCTGCTTCTGCATTTCCTTTGATCAGGCCAGGTAATGGCCTGAATGTAACATGGGCATTAATCACTACACAGCACTTGTTATTTCCGAGATTTCACAGCTTTGTTTCTCTGATAAAGCCAAAAAGTCAACTTGCAATCCTATCACCTGTATGGGCTGTTACATCATCTCCTCTTATAACCTGGGGAATCATACAACACTTGCCCTGAAACCTTCAACGAGCTAATGATTACTTGGGAATTTTTCTTTGTTGGTCAGAGTTAACTGTAAGTAACCTTCAGGAGCATACACTACATGTGGATGAATGATCCAGCACCTCCCACTAAAGCAACCAGCTTTCAGGACTACAGGACTGAGAAAAAAACAAAGCAACCAAAATGCAGGGGAGAAAGCCAGAAACATCAACACATTGTTTTTCTACCTTGAAACAGTTTCTTCCCCTCCAGATATGAGTTTAAAAGAGTGAATCCACTCCTGGCTATTAACTTCCACACTATGAGACACTTAACTCCAATTTCTTTCTTTATTTCCCCACAGTAACTTAACACTATTGGCAATTTCTGTTAAAATCATAAAGCTGACACTTTGTATTCCCACGACCAAACACACACTGAAGTCAACACTGAAGTCAACGCCACAGTTCATTCTCTTTCCATGACTTTAAAGCTCATAATCCTCCATTAAATTAGCCAATAAGGCCAGTGATTTGCTGATTCTGCCCAGCAGAGGACACGATCTCTTGACTTTTTCTATTGCTTTACAGAAACAGTACTTCAATTACAAGCACATCCTTGCAGGCTGATAGAATCCGACCGTTAGGTCAGGACAGGTTCTGACAGTTTAGGAACCAAATACCTTATTTAGGTAGTAACACACCAGAATTGCCACGGCAGCAATGGACACGATGCTTCCCAATTCATTCATCCCTCTTCAGCTGAAACTGAGTTTCCGGGGTGAAATAAGGTCAAACCAAAGCAAAGAGTGAAACGGAATCTGTCCGCCGAGAAGCCAGGTGTCAGGCACCCGATCCAGAGCCTGCCCAAGGACAAACTGGTCATTCTCTGTTGGCTCTGGGGGGATGTGGGGAATTTTGAGCAGATGTTAATAGGATGAATACATACTAGTCATACAGTCTCAGAATGATAATGCCTCTCAATACCAAAAGCACATTGATTTCCTGAAGTGCACAGTCAGACCATCTAATGTGTCTGGAGAGAATAGGGAAGCACTCAAAAGGAGGGGGGTGTGGGAAGAAAAATTTAAGATGCTTTAGACTGAGAGTTTTATCAGTTAAAAAGCCTTGGGGCACACAAGGAATGTTAAAATGCTGCTGCACAAACAGACATGTACTGAGGGATGACACAAATGAGCACTTTGTACATAGGAATGAATGAATTTACAGAACCTGTACCTAGGTAACAGGTCTAAAACATTCCTCTCAGGTTCTTGCTAGGTTCTACCTAGGAGGAAAACAAGTCCTTACTGCCCTGTCCTGCTGGATCAAAACTGTGGGAAAAGAAAAGCTAACACGAGTGACGCAGAGAATGCAGATACTGTTCAGAAGAAATTCAAAGGGAAATTCTATTTTAATGACCTCAGCTGTTATTAGTAATGCAGATCAGGACTTTGTTCTACAAGGAAATCTCATTTCTAACCTGCAGTGTCTTTTTCAAGTGTGAGACGTTTGAAAGCTCCTTTTTAAACACGGGTTGTGTAACTGGGAAATTCAATTCATTCTTTTTGCTTTGATATCTGTTTAGTTCAGCACTATACACCCCGTCAAAAGCAAAATGTGATGCTCCACTCTGCACTGGCTGTCCAAGCAGTCTGATGGGACACGCTCCCTGCTCTGTGGTACTGATCCAGTGCTTGCACCACCTCACAGAAGCGTGCAGCCCTTTGAAGGGGGACAGGACTCCAGGACAACAGGACTGCAAATTACCAGCTGGTTCAGAGGTGTTTTTCTTTTCCATGAGCTACAGATCAGACTAAGCCACACTAACAGAAAGGTCCTTGTAAAGTTCAGTCTCAGCAGTGCCACCATAGGATCATATCATAGTTCTATGAACTCTGGTCAATAGTATTATATATCCACTGAACCGCTGAGGACATTAAGCAAACACACTGAAGAGATGAGAAAAGATTCCAATTGTCCTGAGCTTCCCACTCTCTGACCGCAAAACCGCACACTCGCATCAAATGGGGAATGAAACTCAAGGGACATTTTAATCCTACACCCCTGCTCTAATTAATAATCCTACTTTATCAATATTTGATGGAGCTGTTATGATGTCTCCTCTGACCATTACACTTTTCTTATAATGCCCTGAATTACGCAGCTCTACAGCAATGTAACAGCAACGTGCTCCTTTCAAGGGACTAGAGGTGGAAACCATGGCACCTCCGTTCCCAACATGGTGCCTTCCCAGAGCACCCTGCTTCAGGACTGGCTTATGAGACCAGCACCCATAGCATATGTGACTGGGTAACAGTTTATCCAAGAAGATCTACTGACTCAGCCCTAAATGACCCCTCCCCTTCGTGGCCCACCCTACCACCTTCATATGGCAAAGAAAATACATCCGTATCTTGAAACCAGCTCCAAATATAGATAATGGTGAGCACAACAATCACTGCGTATACTGGCATAACCACAGTTAACGAGGCACAAAGGCAATTATGACAAGAAAAACTTAATTTTTTTGCCAACTAAAGTGTTGAGGAGGAGGATGTAGACTGCCCCGTGCTAAATATAACAGAAATGCCCATCCATCGCCACAAAAACCCTCACTCACATCACACAAGCTCACTCAGATGAGCAGATGATTAGGAATGCTGTTGTGGTTGCTTTTCCAGAGGGTTAAGAGGTCACTGCTGCTACGCAATCACTCAGCAGCACAGTTCCACAAGAGACAGTCCCTCTCTGCTTCGCAGGCATAACTGCAAAGGCAGGAACTCCCCAAACAGATGCTGTTAACACGATCAGGAATATTAACTCAGCAATTGCAAGCGCTTAGACTAATGTGAATTGCTTAGGCAAAAGGCAGCTCAAGAACAATTACAGGCAGCTCCATGAAAAGTAAAACATTCCACAATCCACATCACACTCTTTAAGAATCCTCTTTGGAAAACAGAACACACTCAAACCTCTCTGGCAGCGCAGAATCGTTGAGATCAGTCCCTGCTGCTGACTAACAGACACGGAGAAAGGTGGTACAAATTCAGAGCTACAGGAAGGGCTTTGCACAGTCTTACATCTCTCAGTTTCTGAATACTGGACCTTTCATCTGCAAGGGGTCTGATTTAAAATAAACATGAAAAGGAACACATTTAAGAGAAAAATAACCTGCTGACAGAAGAGAAGCACTCAGCCTGTGCACTTTCACAGAGCTACCCAGCTTGTTTCTCTCCAGGAGAGCTGTTCCCAAAGCAGAGGTAGGGGCTGGCGCACGGCAACAGCCTGGGAGACTTACACCCTGTTCTGACACTGCCCATTTTCCCTGCTGTAGGTGTTTAATCCACTATGCAGTGTTGGTATCATAATGGGCAAGTATCAGTCCACGAAGATATACAATGAGGGACCAAAGCAGCAGATGAATTCATCCCAGTTCAAGGCTGGGCAATAGTGGCTTCCCTGCCTGAAAAGCACAGTAAAAAAACCACAGCAGTTCCTGTTTACGAGAACAGGAGAGGGAAAAAAAATAAAAATGAAAGAAGTACTTAAGAGTCATCCCCAACCTTCAGTCCCCAAAGATTAATCACAGAAGTGTGGCACTCTTCCCTGATTCCCTAATGCTCTCCCAGTAGTGAGGGGAGAAAAGAAAAAGAAAAGAAAAAAGTGGGGATGAAGGAAAAATAAACCAGTGAACAGCAGGTTTGGGACTCCATATAGTTAGATGTGTGATTTATATGTTGATGTGTGTGTGAGGAGGCCAAGCACTTCCTCTGTTCAGTGTGTGCAAAGCTGTAATTTCAGCACTGAGAAGTGAGCCCCTGAATCTCAAGCCCCGCCAGGATTCTTGTGCTCCCACTGCAGGGAGCCCACTGGAGACAGAATTTCTGTGGAGAGCAAGGAAAAGGGTCGGAGTGCACAGAGACCACATCAAAGAAGTTTTTGCAGCTTTAGCTTTTGGAACATAAAGCAGAGATATTAAAATGGGAAAATGAAAAGTAACAAAATGGTTCTGAGGTATTCATGGGACAACATGTAGCAGTCCAGGTGCCAGAAGAAGCCAGAGAGATTCCTGGTTACTGTGTGTCTCCTACATTTACCATCTGACTCAAAGCTCAGTGAAGTAATTAAAAGATAGCTAGCAATTACAGTAGGCTTTGGTTCAGGCCCACAGAGAGTGTGCTGCTGGGAACCTCAGTCCTGCCACATTTCAGCAGAGTGTGACAACCGTGAGATTGCCAAAGGTCGGAAAAACTAAGGAGAGAGGGATTGAGTCCTGAATAACATCTGTCCGAGGAGTCAAAACCACTAGATGATGCAAGCTTTGAGAGAACTCTTATGTCATCTGTCCTGTCTTTACAGAGAAGAAAAGACGTGGTTGCATTTTATTTTTTCACAGCAACGACACAAGCACAGAACAGCAAACAGATGGAGGTGTCATAAGAAAAGTGTGAAACAGCCAAAAAAACGAATAAAGGGAGAGCCCCGCTGCTGGAGATTATCAAGCTGCGAACTTCTGTTGGTAATTCCCCGGTGGACAAATGCCTCAT